>OX419582.1:6276565-6569142 GCA_948473455.1 Teleiodes luculella
CACACGCTTCTATGACAGGTATATATACACTCTAATTCTATATGAAATACGTAGTTCGCGATATAAATTACAATAATTGTTAGTTAAATAAGTAAGCAAAATCACGACATAGATGATTTATTTATACGGATTAATCTAATTTGAGAGGTTATGTTTACATTCGAGAAAAGAAGCTTTATATATAGCGCGACTGCATAATTTTGGTCGTTACACACTACATTATAATGTTTTATTTTGATTACAGGAAAATCGGAAAGTACTGTCCGACGCTTGATTGATGAAGGGCACAAAAGCGGTGGCAAGTTTTCAACGCCTGCAAAGCATAGATTAGGCCGCCCGAAAAAAAATTAGATGACTTTACCATCTAAAATATAAGAAATCTGAAATGGAAATGGGCTGGCACATGTAATCAGAATGGAATAAATGGACGAGTAAAAATAACTAACTGGATACCAAGAGACAAAAAAAGAAAAAGAGGCAGACCAAGGAAGCGCTGGGAAGATGTCTTCAAGGAAAAGTGTGGCCCGTACTGGTTCTCCATAGCGAGGGATAGAGAGGAATGGAGGAGACTGAGGGAGGCCTACGCCGAACAGGCGACTTTCATAGAATGAAATAACAATGAAGGAATAAGAAATATTTTTTTACTAAGCATGCTAAATTAAAATAATAAATTTAATAATGCAATGCAATCTATGAAAGAATAAAGGCTCATTTTATTTTATTTTATTTATTTTATTTCAGGTTAAAATAACCCATTTGTACAATAGTACCAATAATTTATAAAAACACATTAGTAGGAAAATAGCAAAACAAAATTAAATACCAAGTCATGTGTATGACATGATAACAGAATGTTAGATTTCACTTTTTGTTCGCACTCTGGTGCACTCACAGCCAGTGTCTCAGCAATTTCGAATTATAAAAAAATACAAGTATCAAATTCATTAAGGTCCTAGTATAGATGTTGCCATGCAAACGATAGTAGCGCCCCCCTTTTTTGTCAACACTTTATGGTCAAGCTATACTTAGGTATTAAACAAACCAACACCACAGAAATTATTAATTTGTTTTTATTAACACTATTGAACCATATTTAGAGGACGGGTAACAGAACATGCTAAAAGGGATCTTATCACATTTTCTGACATAATGTTGAATAAAAAACGGGTCAAGTGCGAGTTGAACTCGCCTGGAGAGGGTTCCGTTCAAACGAAGTTCTTAAAACACGTAGGCCACTTTTGGGCTATAAATCAGTAATGAAAAAAGTTATTTAGACACCGTGTGACATCTAATGTCACCGTTAAATTGAAAATACCGTTAGATTACAATTTAACTCGCGTGATTGTAAACTGTCGAAAGATTGTGAACTAAACGTACTGATTACAATTGAACGCATTAATTTTCGGTAGATTGTGATCTATCGAAGTGAAACTGTTAATCACAATCTGTCGCGCGTTAAATAGTCAACTGTCCAAAGGCTGTTCCTGATTGGTCGGTCTTACAACAGGCCGTTCTATGTCCATGTCACCGTAAGATTATAAATACCGTTAGATTACAATCTATCTCGCGAGATTGTAAACTATCGAAAAATTGTGAACCAAACATACTGATTACAATTTAACAGATTATTTATCGATAGATTGTATGTAATCTATCGAAATTAAACCGTCAAATTGTGAAATGGCATAAGATGGAACGCATCTCGCGCGCTGATTGGTTGATCGTAATATGCTCTGCGCCGCCATATTTGTTTCTTTTTTCGTTTATTATCTAATGTAAACAATCTGTGTTTAAGTGAATTTCAATTAATTTCGTGTTGAAAATAACTCACTGCTTTATAATAATTTATATGAAATTATTGTGGAAGTAAAATGAATCCATGACTAATCGAAGAATAGTAGTTTGAATGATAAATGAGTTAGTGTTAGTCTCCAAAAATATACCATAATATGATGTCAAAATTACTGATTATCTACTAAATCACTACATAGTATAAAATAAAGTCGCTTTCTCCGTCCCTATGTCCCTATGTCCCTTTGTACGCTTAAATCTTTAAAACTACGCAACGGATTTTGATGCGGTTTTTTTTAATAGATAGAGTGATTCAAGAGGAAGGTTTATATGTATAATACATGCATAATATACTGAAGGATAACCCACAATAACCATTTTCCCGTGCGGAGCCGGGGCGGGTCGCTAGTAATAGATAAATACTTGATGTCACAATTCTTGAAGTGCATTAATTTTATTCAATGGACGCCTATGTTTTATTCCCAACTGTATGGATGTCATCGTAAAATTGTAAATACCGTTAGATTATTATTTATTTATATTTTTATTGTCACGTCTAATTGCGTTGACCCAATCCGTTCTAGTGCAGCACTAGTAGTGCTTAGATATTAACGCTGGTATTTATTTTATAAGCTATAATATTTTATGGACGCTTGTTACTTGTCTAACATTGTATCGTGCTGTTTGTCAGAAAAAAAGCCAATACAGCTGAGCCCACACGAAAATTATTATTATTTTGGTACTTTTAATTAACGCTGGCAACCCCTTCCCACCACCCGATCGATTTATTTTTTCTTTTGGATGCACAGGGAGTACAGAGCAACTGTTTGGAAAAAAAATTAAAGTCGCTGAGCCCACATGATTTTTTTTTTTTTCCCCACCCGACTCCACCCGCACCCACCGCTCGCGGCCTGCCAGCACGAAGATTATAGGAAATGGTTGTTCAGGGAAGTAGCTAACGGAGTGTCAATACAGCTGAAGCCACATGACGAATTAGGTCGCTAGCTCTCCTACTATAACTCATTTATCATTCAAACTACTATTCTTCGATTAGTCCTGGATTCATTTTACTTCCACAATAATTTCATAGAACTTATTATAAAGCAGTGAGTTATTTTCAATACGAAATTAATTGAAATTCACTTAAACACAGATTGTTTACATTAGATAATAAACGAAAAAACAAACAAATATTGCGGCGCAGAGCATATGACGATCAACCAATCAGCGCGCGAGATGCGTTCCATCCTATGCCATTTCACAATTCGATGGTTTAATTTCGATAGATTGTAATATAACGAAATGAAACTGTTAAATCACAATCTGTCGCGCGTTAAATTGTCAACTGTCCAAAGGTTGTTCCTGATTGGTAGGTCTTACAGCAGGCCGTTCTATATCCATACAGTTGGAAATAAACCACAGGCGTCAGTTGAATAAAATTAATGCACTTTAAGAATTGTGACATCAAGTATTTATCTATTAGGTCCTTACCTATGAAATTACCGTTCAGTATCAAAAAAGTGAAACAAGTTTTTTTTAATGAAATTATTATTTAATTAATCGAAGTATGCGCCGTTGTTATCGATACACTTCCGCCATTTTATAGGCAGATCATTGATACCTTTGGAAAAAAAATCCTGGGAGCGAGAGTCTATGAACTGTTTGAAGGCGGTTTTGACTGCCTCATCAGATTTGAAATTTTTTCCTTGTAAAAAGTTATCCAAATTTTGAAAAAAGTGGTACCTAATCGGTTGGGGCAAAATCTGGAGAGTATGGTGGGTGACGCAGATCTTTTCAGATAGATTACAATCTATCGAAAAATAATCTGTTAAATTGTAATCAGTATGTTTGGTTCACAATTTTTCGATAGTTTACAATCTCGCGAGACAGATTGTAATCTAACGGTATTTATAATCTTACGGTGACATAGGTATAGGTAGGTACATATAAAACTGTAGAGGTGAAAAATCAGTAGGTACATGGAAAAATAATGCTAAAAACCGATTCGGGGGGATTTAAGAAGTGATATTATAGAATATCAAGATTTTTATAAAAAAAATTGTTTCTCTGTTTGTACGGGCTTATCTCCGAAACTCTTGGACCGATTTGAATAAAATTTTGCATGGTGGGTTCCTTATATCCCCGATCAAAATCTAAGTTTATACCGCGGGAAAATATCCCATTCTTACGGGAAACTGCATGGAAAAACCACAAAACTTTTAAGCCATTTCTGACGCAGACTTACTAATAAAGTGGAAATATACTTGTACAAATTCAAATTTCCCTTATTACTGAAGACTGAGAATGTGTGGGCAGTGCAGTGACATATTATACAAACAAAGTACAAGTAAGTTATAATAAAATCAACCATCAACATAATAACATGAAAAAAGCCAGCATTTTATTGGAATGTTCAAATAGGTATATTTTATCATTAGGGTCTAATAAATGTTTCCAAAGAGTTCAAAGAATTTATTTTTTAACTTTTGGACATTATTACATCTCTTAATTATGTCATTTAAATTATCTTTTCTGGCGAGTTCAAAAATTTGGCTGTCTTCTGTGGAGAAGAGCTCGCCGAAGAAACTCCACAGGCGTTGCATCTTTTAAACATATTTTTACAGTTATTAAGATAATAATTACTAATAACAATGTTTTGTAAAGTACGATTGAAAAAGCCTGTCACCCAAGCAACTATTCCCATGTAATGGATGTTTATCCTCTAAGTAATCTGTTATTTTATAATAGGCTTTCTTAATCAATTTCTCCTTAATAATAATTTTGAATTTCTCTAGTGTTAAATTTTGTATATCACTTATCATTTTATAGTGGTAATTGTAATTAGACAATTTTAAAGAAAATAATCATAAATGTTATGAAACTAGTCACATCAGAAATGGAAAAACATTATAACAATCTCTGGCTTGAAACAGGGGTAACATCATTAACTATAACACCTCTACTATGACAAAAACCAGTACTCATTCGTCTTAATTTTATAGTTGCTTGTTCTTTCACGAAGCTTTATTACATGCAGAGTCTATAAATAAACACTCTACATTGGCGAAATCACAAAGTAAACGCCATACAATAAGAAATTGAAATTGTATTAATAAAAATGTGATCTATAAAAAATAGTATACCCAATAGATAAGAGACATTAAAACAAGTGTATAAATGTTTCTAATAAATACCTTTGTAGACAATTCTGTACCTACTGATTACTACATCCTGATATAAAAATCAGAAATATTATTCCCATTTAAATAATTAAATAGTATTGTTACATTCACTTATTGAAATATTTTATCTCCTATAAATTAAACTATAGTTAATCCTACTAATAAACGCAAAAGTTTATGAAGGTGGATGGATGTTTGTTAGCCTTTCACTCAAAACTACTGAATGGATTTTAATGAAACTTTACAATAATAAAGCTTATCATCAGAGTAACACATAAGCAACCTTTTACCGCAAAATACCTCATTCTTACAGGAAAAATTGTAAACGTGGGCAGACCCGCGGAACGGGAAACTAGGTACTAAATACTTTCAAGTCATAAAAACTAAAACAAATAGTTGACATTATTAACAACTGGTTGTACCCAGGATAGGTTTTGTTTGGCATTTATCTGCTTGTATATATGTATAACTGATAAAATATTTGTTGTTTACAATTTGCATAGATATATCTATAATTTTCTTGCTTTTCTTTTTTCTATTCTTCCATCACCCCTTAAGAGTAAGTTGTCTACTTATTTGTTAAATCAGCCACTGTGCAACAGCAGGCATTGTTATTACATATGCAGCCACACTCTTATTACACTACTGTATGATTTACGATGACCACATGTAGAAGTAGATCTCTTGCCAATGGCTTAGGTATTGTATAATTGGACTGCAGACAAATGACATCATAGGTACTTTATTGGATACTGAATTAAGAGCCCTTTCAATTGCATTCTTAGAGTACCCATTGTACATAGGACTCCTTAGTAAGTACAATACAAGACCCAGCTTTCTACGACTTATTTCTAGTCTTTGTTCATATGACAGGTTCTTAATGTGTTTGTTGAACAGTTTCAAACTGGCTATATCTAGACTGAGAGCCACCAGCCACTGTTTCCATGCCTTGGTACCAAACACTCTCATAGCAGCAAGATGGATCAAAGGTTTCAATATATGCAATGTTTCTGCATATAACAGGTCCCTGACCTCGGTGCTAGGGTTAGTGTTGCCATCCTTAACTTTGACTGGCTGCCAATCCCTGAATGCGACAGGGGGAGCATTGTCCACACGTCGGATGACCCGACCCGACCTTTGGAGCGTGAAAAACGAGTTAGAATTTTCATCTGTGTCTTTTCCTTCCGTAAACTTCTTCCTTTGTAATGACGGCACTGGAGGGTGGCCAATTGGAAGTTCCTTAAATCTATACAACAGAATTAGGGCTGAAGAGCATTTGAAGAGTTGCAGAAGAGTCGCTGCAGTCCACTTGCCGCGGGTGCCCCAAATCCGCTTGACTACCAGTTCGGCGAATACCTCGCAGTAATGGATTATGGTCAGCCAAAGTTTAATTTGCTCTCGTAAACTGTAATGCTGTACTTCGGTACCGTACGCCTCGCGAATGATACGGTCATTGAAAAGCGACAATAGTTTAGACAGCGAATATACTAGCTCTGACACTATTGGCGATTTGTTAATTTTTCCCGCAACGAAATAGGAGGACCACGTCGCCACAGTTTCCACGTCGGTTACCAAATTGGGGTTGGCGATTACCCATCGCTTGTAGGCAACGTAAAATTCAGATAGCGTGAGTTTCTTATCCATTTTGGTCAGAGAGTCAAGTTCGGTTTACTGTGTAAACTCCAAAGTGCAACTGACTGAGCGACGCTCGCTTTAGAATTACACAAACTCTTTTTTTATTGCTGACATGCATGTGGCACTTTCTATTCTATAACACTTGATAAAAACACTCACGTTTATTAAATTAATTTATGCTATTTTACATTAACTACCTACCGAAATTAATGCAAACAACTGCAAACAAGTACGCGAGCGAAGTGCGCAAAGAGAAAAAAGTGCGAACGTTTTTTTTTTTTTGTTTTTTTATCCCATAGGGAAAAGGCGAAGGGATCAAGGCCCATACTACCTGAATGCGAACGAACATGTGAGTGAACGCGTGAGTGAACGAACGTTCATGTCAACCAGCGTTGCCAGACCGTACCTCAGTGTAGACCGTACCTTTTTTTCGTACCTTTTCTATATTAGTGATTTATTTTTCACTACAAACTACAAAGGGTAAAAAACAAAACAAAAACGCTTTCTCCTGTTTTTCTTAACATTCTGAATTTGGTCAGTCTGGAACCGAGATCGATCTAAAGAAACCTCATTCTCAAAAGTATGTATTTTTAAAAAGTGCGATAAGGATAGGGAAAGTTAATTGATCTCGTCTTTTTATGGTCTATACCTATATTTTATGGGCTTACATGATGATAAGTGAGGGGGCTGTTTACAAACAAACATTTTCGTCTAGGTTCAGTTGGTTTGGCTGTTATTTACTTTTAAATAGTTTATAGCTTGTACATTAAAATTTGTTTTTAATAAAAAGGTATTGTGTTGTGTTGTTCGGATAGTCACATAATTGATTTAGGAAAAAGTACGAATCTCGAGAGAGAAGAAAAGTTAAGTCAAGGTAAGTTGACGTTGATGATCGTTTGCATTTTTCATGTTTTTTGTTTGCACTGCAAGAAGGCAAAGTTTTAAGTGTAAGACTAAATGACAGTTGTAAATTTTGAAAACTAACTATTTCGAGATACATATCACCCCGTAGCAGTAAACAAAAAGGAATTTCGAGATAGATAAATGTTTATCTGTAAAGAAATACCTATTACTAATTTTGTTGATTGAAATGAAAACTATTAACTTGCGTTGAGCATGCATGGGTGCAGGCTAAGTAGGTATTAAGTATTTTGGAATGAAACAAAGCATATCTACAGACAAAATGACACATATCCAAACTATTGGAGCTTCAAGCATGAATTAGCAAGTCATTTATTTATAAACTCGTGGTAAGTTAAATTATTATTTTACGATTACAATCTGTCAAGAAACTAATAGAAAATAATTGAGACTCTTACTTTTTTCAACTTTCTGTCACATTTGACACTAAAATATTGACACAAATTACTTAGATGGAATTTTCGTAGTTCCTAAAACATTATTTTCATATATTTTTTTGACAAACAACTTGTTTTCGCTATGGAATATGAGTAGAGTGAGTAGACTATACCAGCGCGCCCTGTCGAGAACTTTGAATACTGAAATAAGGTTCCTTTATGTTCGATTCCCTATCGCTTTTTCTTCAACCCATGGTCGCAGACAGCTAACTCAAAAAAAAAAACTGATCTAGTTCTTGATTGCACAAATATCCCGATCAAACCGTACCTTGAAGTTAAAAACCGTACCTTTTCAGAAAGCCAACCGTCCTTTTTGGGAAATCATACTGGCAACACTGATGTCAACTCTTTTTCTTTTTTTTTTCATATCGTAATTATTTTTTCTCTTTGGAACCCATGGAGAGGGGAACCGATTTTGGTTTCTTTCTGCTCTGAAATGTTATTATTTTTTAGTATGTAATTGAAATATTGTGAGATTTTATTTTTAAAAGCAATAGTTATCATTATGGCATTTATTTGTTTATACTTTTTATTTACTTCATTCGTTTTGGTCCTGGTAAGCCAAAATTTTTTTTACATTATCTTGGTATCTACATGCTTTAATTAACAAATAATTTTCTTTGAATTATAAACCATTAATAGCAACTAGGTAGGTGTTCACGCTTGGTATTGGAATACCGAGAGTGCTCAGAACAGGTTATGTTTTGTACATGTACATAAATATTTTTATAGCAATTATATCAGGGCCTCTGTACTACTGAAATACCTATTACAGGCAACAACAACAATCATAACTATTTAATATTTTTGAACAGAGTCAACATCATGAAGACAAAAGGTGTCGCTGTATTTGCCCGAGCCCAGCTGCTGTGACAAACAACTCACTGCGCACAGAGAGACAGCTGTTTGTGGCCAATGTCTCCCCTAGTGAATGGTACCTATCTAATCATATACATTCTGAAAATGCACATAAATATTTTTATCTATCATGATTATTATGATTATGATTTGGGTGGAGAGGGAAGGGCAAGAGATACCCAAGACCACTGCGACCCATTGTGGATCTGTTGTGATCTGCCCTCATAGGCTACTCTTCCAAACTTACAGCTTTGAAGAAGCTGATATGGTTTTGGTGGGATTTAAGGTTTCAGCTTCTTGGGAGGCAAGCTTGTGCACTCCCAGCACTCAACCCCTTTTGTTGATGAGAGCATTACATTCTCAGAAAATGTGGAGTGGTATCTATCACAGAGATATCTATCATAGGATTTCTTACTATTATCACTAAATGTTGATATTTGTTAGTGAAGGATATTTGTATGTATATTACATCATTATTATATTTTATTTTACTTTTTCAGCAACTGTGATGGAGTGATTCTCGTACATGTAGGTCGTGAAGTTGTTGGATATGAACAAGAATACTGCTATAAGTGTGAGTGCAAGTACGAGAGTAGAAACACTACTGTTATAATGGTAATTAACATACATCACATTATAATACTGTAAAGGTATCGTCCAGCAGTGGACGTCTTTCGGCTGAGATGATGATGATGATGATGATGATGATGATGAAAGGTATCTTGCCCCTAGGTGGTAAATTGGCCCCATTGAAAAATTATTTGTGTGCTACTCGCGGACGTCCCCCATATATATGGAGTGATGAGATGAGAGTTCTCAATTGCTCATTATATTATAATTGATAGTTTATATCATTATAGAGTTGGTTGGTGCTGTGGTTGAGCATTCAAACATTATTTTTAGGGTTCCGTAGCCAAATGGCAAAAAATTGAATCCTTATGGATTTGTCATGTCTGTCTGTCTGTCCATTGTCCGTATGTCACAGCCACTTTTTTCCAAAACTATAAGAACTATACTGTTGAAACTTTGTAAGTAGATGTATTCTGTGAACTGCATTAAGATTTTCCCACAAAAATAGAAAAAAAAACCATAATATATTTTTAAGGGCTTCACATTAGAACTGAAACTCAAAAAATTTTTTTCTTCAACCTCATACATGTGGGGTCTCTATAGATAGGTCTTCAAAAATGATATTGGGGTTTCAAATATCACTTTTTTCTTAACTGAATAGTTTTCGCGAGAGACACTTCCAAAGTTGTAAAATGTGTGGGTGACCCTCCTACCGTAACTTTTAAAATATAAAAAAAAAGAAAAAATGATAAAACTAAAAAAAATAACTTCCACCAAAAAATTGGTTTGAACGAGATTTTTTAACACATAAATCGTAAACTGCAATTTACCTTCATGCACTATTATGTTCACTATTATTTAAAACATTGATCAAAGTTGCAATGAACTACAAGAACTTTTATATTACGTTACTTGCTGCTACGGAACCCTTCATTCGACGGGGGCGATTCGATTCGGGCGGGTCCTACTCGCACTTGGCCGCTTTTTTGCAACATCCCACGGGTCCAAAGGTACAAAAAAAAAACTTCAAGGGCCAAGTTAAAAAAACTCAACCAAAAATATTGTCCTCACGTTGCAGGTGGTGGTAGTTATGGTGGTGTGGGTTACCACTCTCCTGGTTGTGTATATGGGATTCCTGAAGTGCCTCAACCCACTTATCAACAAAAAGAGGGTCAAATTCTACCGGGAACGTGGATCCGAAGAGGTGATTATTCATATTTTCTTGTAGAGACCTATTATTTATATTTCACAAACTGTTTATTTTATAATGATAACTATCAGTAGTGTAATGTCATTCATAATTTTTAACAATAATAAAGCCTGATTAAATTTAAAAACCTGCTCTGGGGGCGGGCGTCACGTGTATTGCAACAATTTAGTGCAAGAGAAATTCCGCAGAAAAAATACCGAGGTATTTTTTAACCACGCGGTTTCGGGCCGCCGCGCCGTCCTAAACATATCCATTTCGAACCAGACGACCTCGCTGTCGCAGCTAACTTCACTGAATCTTCTGTTATTTAGAAAAAACTAAATTCAGAGATTACGCCATTAAATCACAAATGCAGTTAAAGCAGCCAAATAATTTAGATTACACCTAACAGAATGTCCTTTTAGTAGCAATTGAATACCCTGTAACAATTACCCTTTAGGTAACAATGCCCGTACCCGCCGGGCGCAGCCAAAATCAAAACTAGTAAACACTATCAGAGACGGAGCCGTCTCCTTCACGTTGTTTTTCAATGCGCTAGGCCTAGGTTCGAGGCTCCCTCGATCCGCCCCTAGACGCGTTGGTATGTAACTACTCTGGGGTAGAGGTATTTTTCCGTTCGGACTTTACTTAAACAAGCAATTGAAGGAGATTTTATTCATGACAGTTACTTGGATGAACTTACATATAAAATTCTTGAATAACAGTCAGTATGGTGAAAAATCGGGTTATTTCGGCCCTAGCCTAGGGGGTATATTTGGCCCAAATTAAAAACAAGTTTGATTGATCCGCAACGCACGCCGCACCCGTTACACAATACCTATAGAAATTATTGCTGTCTAAAAAAACAGGTTGATGGCGTGGCAAGTCGCGTGGCTAAGCTAGCGTTTAAACTTACTTGAAGTGCCGAGTTCACCAACAAACATAACCTGATGATATGATGTTTAAACGGCCATTTGATTTTCAAACAAAACTAATGCCAAACGGCCGTTTAAATTCTATTGGGGTAGGAGGCAACTCGGCCGAATGTGAACTCGCACTAGCCCGAGTTGAATACTACATAATTTGGTTGTAGTATTTTCGGGCAATGGTTATTATAATGATATGCATAAAATGGTGGCATAAAGTATTTATTAGAAATGCGTAATCAATCACTAATTGATCAAACGGTATGTTTGTTGGTGAACGCGAGGCTTAGTAGGCCCAAAAATACCCACTAGGAATTAGGACAAATTAGCCTTACCGTAATTAAATATTATTAATCTATCATTAGCTTCTTAAATATCGGACTAAAAGAGAGGTACTGTGAAGGAAAACATCGTGAGGAAACCAGCACAACACCTGCAAAGTAATTCAAATTTTGTATGTGAAGTTAAACAACCCAGGCCAGCATGGTCTTCTGAGGCATTCTTTCAAGGTGATTTCATGGGGACATCATGTATGTGAACTGTTAACGACGACGACCAACCTAGTACCTGATTTGTTTAAAATTTCAGGCTCGGAATCTGCTTTCGATGGGCGGCGACTCCACAGAAGACTGAAGCTAAGTCCTAAAACAAATGTGAATTAGTCTAAAAAGAATTCATTTAAGGAATGAATTCGACAATGCAATAATGCAATGCAATGCTAAGGTCAAACCTTGTGATTTACTATTTTAAGATCTGTTCTGCAATGTACAGTAGGTACGATTTAAATATTGACTACCTACTATTAATAAGAGGTTAACATTATGATATTTGAAAAAAGTATTTGCACAAAAGACGGCGGCGTTTTGCGCAGAGAGTAGTTTGTTTTATTTTAATTACGTAGCATGTCTTTGTGACTTGAAAGTACAAAAAATATTTAAAAAATTGTATACGTTATTCACGCGGAATTATCATTGTGAGATATTTTGAAATTCTTTGAAATTTATGTTGTCAATTTTCAATTGGATGCAAAAAGAATGACCTTGACATAAAAATTCTTGTTTGAAATTTATATTAAATTGTTGTTATTTATTATAATGACCCCCCCCCCCCGGAGAGGTCGAACCTACCCTTGAACAGGGTGAAAGTTTGTTTTATAATCATGTATAAAGCGTACATACCTACTAATTGTAATTAACGTACTGTATCAAATAAAGTACATATTTTTCCAACTATTGTCTATGTTTACTATACAGCCACTTCCTTACTACTTAATAATAAATTATGTGAAAGTAAAAGTTTCGCGTTACAATAAGTGACAATAATTATGTGTGTATCTTATTTTTGTTGTACATTAACGATTTGCCCAAAGTAATTAACCACTCGTGCACCCTATTTGCGGACGATATATCTTTGGTAATTCCCTGCGAAAATTATTCTGACCTGAAAACTTCCCTCGACGCATCTCTATCTCAAATAATAAACTGGCTAAATGACCACAACCTAGAAATTAATATATCTAAAACTAGACTACTGCAATTTAAGCCACGTCAAAAAAGACCTTTAGAAATTAAATACTCATTCCAAAGACAAAAAGTAGAATGCGTCCATTCCCACTCACTCTTAGGTATAAACATAGATGGTAATATAGATTGGAAAAATCATATATCAAAAGTAAATTCAAAACTAGCAAGGTTCACCTACGCTCTGTACGAACTAAAGAAGACAGCCCTGACTGCATATTACTCCTACGCACATGCATGGCTCCAGTATGGAATTGTACTATGGGGAAATTGCGCTGAAGTATCAAATCTATTCAAGTCTCAGAAAAAAATTGTACGAATAATTGCCAATATTGACTCGATGACAAGCTGCAAGCCATATTTCATTAATTATAAAATACTTACCCTTACATCCATTTATATCCTTGAAATAAGCCTCTTTGTAAAAAAAAATCCCCACCTATTTCCTAAACATACACGCCCTCCTAACTTGCGACCACACACTAGACTAGCTATGCCAGAAACTCAAATGAAACTTATTAGTTCTGGTCCCCTAGCCATGGCAGCAAAAATATCTAACAAGCTTCCTACTAAAGAGATTCAGGACATAAAAAATTTTAACGCATTCAAAAAAAAACTTAAAGACCATCTTATAGCTATATGCTTCTACACACTGCAGGAGTTCTTCGATGATAATTAAATTATAATATTTGTTTTGTTACATTTAATTTATTTTTTAATAATTTAAAACTCTAATTAAGCTTTTGTATTGGTTCTATACATGTGACTTTGTTTCTATTTATAACTAGATTTATGTAGATTGCTGTGCCCTGCCGGGTCCATATGTACTGCTCTAAAATGCTATCATGTAATATCCTTTTCCACCATATGGAATGCAATAAATGATTTTGAATTTTGAATTTTGAAGGAAGGCTACTCCTGTCGTACTGCCGCGAACATTTCCGCCTCCTGTCCTGACTACCAGTCACATAAATTGGCGTTACCATGGTCTAAGAAAACAAGGTCTAACCGTTAGACCACGTGACTGACACAAGCCTACGTCATTTTGCGCTGTTCATCCTTGTCTATTAACACGCATTCGACAAGGATGAACAGCGCAAGAAGACGTAGATTTGTGTTAGTCACGTGGTCTAATGGTTAGACCTTGTTTTCTTAGACTATGGGCGCTACCGAGGGCGATTCTCTTTAGTGAAAGTCAAGATGTCCCCGCCAGCTTTTTGGGATTTTCCGTGCCGTGGTGGCTTCATCATCGCGCAAAAGTCCCTGAATGTACGTACAATTAATGTTATACGTACTTGAGTGAGAAAATCAGGGTTTAATAAATAGAGTTAACTATATTACCTGGTCCATTGAGAACGCTGAGAAACTTAAACAGGATTGTTTAGAGATCACCTGACAAATATGTACAGTCGACAGCACATGCAGCTAGACATGTTGACCTTGAGAGTGTGCCCGTTTTCCCGTAGCGGTAGGAATGAATGAATGACTTTCGCACTGCGAATGTTCAACCGCACACATGGGCTGGCTTGTAGTAGACTACACGCGCCACCACAATCATCGTCAAAACGTTTGTAAGTATAGGTCGCGGCACGAATCTCTAGCGCTGACCGTTATTGCGCAGAAGTCTAAAATAAGGGTCGCGGGGGAGTTACAGGGTCGCGGGGAGTATGGGGAAACATGCGCGGGAATAACGGTCAGCGCTAGAGATTCGTGCCGCGACCTATATAGCTGTTTTGTTTTCTGTGTGGGTCTGTACATTAGTGTACATACGTCTGCTGTTATGCGAATCTGTCTGCTGCTAACCTGGAGAATTTTGCGATTCCGGGATTATGCTTACCTATTTGTTCTGCTGCTGCGTTGGGGTAACCCATGGGTGCGTGGGGTTACCCTGTACATATAATAAGCAGAGCAGAGCGAACAATCTCTATTATAGAAGAAAAAACTGTTTCTAATTACTAAATTAAATTTATTCTTTAACTATACAAATAAATAAAATATACAGTATCTACACACTTCATGTGATATTTATATTCATTCATCATTGTTATATTTTACATGGTTATGGCTTAATATACCTCATTTTATACAAAAATAGTCACTGCAATATACACAATAAAAATTTTACTTCAGATTATTACAGACATTAGTGTATCTTAAACTGAAACTCATAAATATACAAAATAAAAAAAGTTGACATTTAAATCGGAAAATAATAGAATAGAATAGAATAGAATAGAATATACTTTATTGCACACCAGTAGTAAATTTAAACAATACAATTACAATAACATACGTGTACAAATAATAATTATAATGATAGGTAAATAATGCTAATTTACATTGTAATTTATTTAGTGTTATTAAGTAATATATTTATATATATAAAATTCTCGTGTCACAGTGTTCGATTCCATACTCCTCCGAAACGGCTAGACCGATTCTCATGAAATTTTGTGAGCGTATTCAGTAGGTCTGAGAATCGGCCAACATCTATTTTTCATCCCCCAAAAAAAAAACAAATAAAAAAAAACAACGCGGGCGTAGCCGTGGGCGGACAGCTAGTATATTTATATATTACTTAATAACACTAAATAAATTTATATATTTCCCGAGCTACCAAATACATACATACATCATCCTCATCTCAGCCGAAAGACGTCCACTGCTGGACAAGGCCTCTCCCCTAAGCAAGCATAGATACATAGTAGAGTAAGGATACATAAATATTAGAGTAACTACTACTAATTTATACTACTTTATTTAAACTCTTTTTAGCCCAGGGGTTTTTAAATGTTATCAGTTCGCAGACGCTCCTACCGATTTATTTTTTTACGTGCAATGGAGTACAATGTTACCAGGTAAATTATAACAACCACAATATAAGGCAAATCCACGTACGTATTTGTAAATTAATAATTTACTAAAACATCAAAGTTTCTGTAACAGATAAAATTGCATCCTACTTTACTTTCTACGACGTAGATTTTGGGCACCCCTGGTTTAGCCTAATGTCACAGAATAAATAATAGTACTAGGTACAGAAGGCGCACTCTCTGACAGCAAACGTGCGAATTTAATTCTAGCTACCACGCTACTAACGTTCAAATTACATTGAACGCGTCGAACGTGACCCTGGCTATAATAGCCTACCGTTTGTCGATGCGCTCGTATCAAAACAAAACGCACCTTAAGACCGCGCCGCGAGAGTTCGTATTACCACAGACTAAATAATAGCGTCTTCACAAGCGCGCGCGTTTTTCCTAGTAATATCCGCCTAAAGGGGGACCGCCCGGCGTAGGTACATTCTGGAGCTCTGGCGCGAAGTGCGCCGGGCCTGCTAATGTTACCAATTAGGTACACAAATTAAGGCATTATGGAATTTTAATTTTCTAATAAAATATTTTTTTTTACATTATTTAGCTACTTCATGATTTTAGTAATTAGAGGTTTTCACGGCAAAATTGATGATTTATCTTGAAACTACAGCACGGGGGCGTAACTATAACAAATTGAAATACTCGACGAGAGAAAAATAAAATCCCTCGCCATATTGCGGAATTTTAATGGAACTAATTTTATAATGGGAAATTGATGACAGTAAACTGGCAAGCTCTCAAAAAAATATTATTATTATGTTGCTTACTTATTTTTTACTTACCTGCAAATACCATTTCTACTTGATTGTAGTCCGTGCACGAATTCTGATCAATCTTTTGTTACTAGCGCCCTTCGGTGAGAATGTATATTAGCCGTTATCTATGAGTTATAAATTATAAGTTTTTAATACTGTTTCAGACTTATACACCAAGAAAATTTAATTAATGATGCACAGGGTAGAATTTGAAAACCTATTTTGACCTTTATCTTCTTTAATGTGACAACACACTTCCTAAGTCGATATCTAAATAAGATCCCATCAATGTTTCTGAAAAGTAGTTTACACCGTATTTTTGGCTCATTTTATGTGGCAGAGTAGAGACGCCAATAGTAAACTAATCACGCGCGCCGATTATAACAAAAGACATTACATTCACACCTTTATTATCCTTATTTGTATCGTAATTTCAAGTAAATAATATTTTCTACCTTTAGATTGTAAAGTCTCAAATCCGGCGTGGCCGCTAAAATCTCTAAATTTAATTCTTTGTCCTTTTCATTCATAAGGGAATCGAAAAGGATGAGAGATGAATGAATACAATGTTCAATGAATGATATATAAAATAAGAGCGCAGCTGTCAAATTTAGCTTAATTGTCGGATGTTTTCGTATGCCTGCTAAACTAGGGCGAACTACAAGTTGACATTCAACTGTCTCTTTTTATTCTTAAGAACGTGAAAGGGACTTATGGTTTTTAAATTTAAGTTAGAGCGTAATACATAGAATCGGGCCCAAAATTCTTCTAAATAATTTGTAGCTACATTGTCACTCTGAAATTGTTGCAAGCACACCTGATCTTGGATATTGTCGAGCTGTTTTGTCATTCTAGCTCCATGCATAACCAAACCTGGAAAAAAAAGGACTCTGATAAAGCCATATTTTTACTACATAAATAGAAGCGAAAATGAGAAACATTCAGTTTGGGCTATCCAGTCAGACCAGCACAGGCGCATTATGCCACAGAGTCGTAGTACGACCTTATTTTTTTTTTATTAACTCCATGACGCCCTCGGCGGCATGTTGCAATATAGCGTGCGTTTGAACAGAAGCCAGAACATGCGATTGGACATTTTCACTACGAAATTCACCCCTACCACTACGGAATACGGGCGCTCTCAAAGTCAATATGTCCAGCCGCATGTGTGTATATTGTTTACATACATGTTACGAGCCTAACCAAATAAAATAAACAACCAGCTCTGGGGGCACCTAGTGTATATTTTTAACCCCCGACTAAAAAGAGGGGTGTTATAAGTTTGACGTGTGTCTGTCTGTCTGGCTGTGGCATCGTAGCTCCTAAACGGATGCGCCGATTTTGATCTAGCTTTTTTTGTTTGCAAGGTGTCACAATCGAGAGTGTTCTTAGCTATGATCCAAGAAAATATCTTCAGCCATTTGAAGATTATCAGCTCTTTTATAGTTGTTGAAAGTTACGGTTTTGTGTCGGGGGTTATTAATTTTTAAAACTTAGTGTTATTACATGGTCCAAGAAAACAAGGTCTTACCGTTAAGACCACGTGACTGACACAAGCCTACGTCATTTTGCGCTGTTCATCCTTGTCTATTACACGCATTCGACAAGGATGAATAGGCAAAATGACGTAGGCTCGTGTCAGTCACGTGGTCTAATGGTTAGACCTTGTTTTCTTAGACCATGTGTTATTACGACTATGCCAACAATTTCCCTTATAAAATTAGTTCCATAGAAATTCCGCAATATGGCGAGGTTATTTGTCTGGTCGGGCTTGAGTTACCCGCGAGTGATTCTGGCGCTAGTTGAGGTGTGGCGGTCGTAGATGTTGCGCCGCTGCTCGCGCACCTGCCGCTTCCACTTGAGTTACCTGCGAGTGGTTCTGGCGCTAGTTGAGCATGGTGTGGCGGTCGTAGATGTTGCGCCGCTGCTCGCGCACCTGCCGCTTCCACTTGAGTTACCTGCGAGTGGTTCTGGCGCTAGTTGAGCATGGTGTGGCGGTCGTAGATGTTGCGCCGCTGCTCGCGCACCTGCCGCTTCCACTTGAGTTACCTGCGAGTGGTTCTGGCGCTAGTTGAGCATGGTGTGGCGGTCGTAGATGTTGCGCCGCTGCTCGCGCACCTGCCGCTTCCACTTGAGTTACCTGCGAGTGGTTCTGGCGCTAGTTGAGCATGGTGTGGCGGTCGTAGATGTTGCGCCGCTGCTCGCGCACCTGCCGCTTCCACTTGAGTTACCTGCGAGTGGTTCTGGCGCTAGTGAGCATGGTGTGGCGGTCGTAGATGTTGCGCCGCGCCGCTGCTCGCGCACCTGCCGCTTCCACTTGAGTTACCTGCGAGTGGTTCTGGCGCTAGTTGAGGTGTGGCGGTCGTAGATGTTGCGCCGCGCCGCTGCTCGCGCACCTGCCGCTTCCACTTGAGTTACCTGCGAGTGGTTCTGGCGCTAGTGAGCATGGTGTGGCGGTCGTAGATGTTGCGCCGCTGCTCGCGCACCTGCCGCTTCCACTTGAGTTACCTGCGAGTGGTTCTGGCGCTAGTTGAGCATGGTGTGGCGGTCGTAGATGTTGCGCCGCTGCTCGCGCACCTGCCGCTTCCACTTGAGTTACCTGCGAGTGGTTCTGGCGCTAGTTGAGCATGGTGTGGCGGTCGTAGATGTTGCGCCGCTGCTCGCGCACCTGCCGCTTCCACTTGAGTTACCTGCGAGTGGTTCTGGCGCTAGTTGAGCATGGTGTGGCGGTCGTAGATGTTGCGCCGCTGCTCGCGCACCTGCCGCTTCCACTTGAGTTACCTGCGAGTGGTTCTGGCGCTAGTTGAGCATGGTGTGGCGGTCGTAGATGTTGCGCCGCTGCTCGCGCACCTGCCGCTTCCACTTGAGTTACCTGCGAGTGGTTCTGGCGCTAGTTGAGCATGGTGTGGCGGTCGTAGATGTTGCGCCGCTGCTCGCGCACCTGCCGCTTCCACTTGAGTTACCTGCGAGTGGTTCTGGCGCTAGTTGAGCATGGTGTGGCGGTCGTAGATGTTGCGCCGCTGCTCGCGCACCTGCCGCTTCCACTTGAGTTACCTGCGAGTGGTTCTGGCGCTAGTTGAGCATGGTGTGGCGGTCGTAGATGTTGCGCCGCTGCTCGCGCACCTGCCGCTTCCACTTGAGTTACCTGCGAGTGGTTCTGGCGCTAGTGAGCATGGTGTGGCGGTCGTAGATGTTGCGCCGCGCCGCTGCTCGCGCACCTGCCGCTTCCACTTGAGTTACCTGCGAGTGGTTCTGGCGCTAGTGAGCATGGTGTGGCGGTCGTAGATGTTGCGCCGCGCCGCTGCTCGCGCACCTGCCGCTTCCACTTGAGTTACCTGCGAGTGGTTCTGGCGCTAGTGAGCATGGTGTGGCGGTCGTAGATGTTGCGCCGCGCCGCTGCTCGCGCACCTGCCGCTTCCACTTGAGTTACCTGCGAGTGGTTCTGGCGCTAGTTGAGGTGTGGCGGTCGTAGATGTTGCGCCGCGCCGCTGCTCGCGCACCTGCCGCTTCCACTTGAGTTACCTGCGAGTGGTTCTGGCGCTAGTGAGCATGGTGTGGCGGTCGTAGATGTTGCGCCGCTGCTGCTCGCGCACCTGCCGCTTCCACTTGAGTTACCTGCGAGTGGTTCTGGCGCTAGTTGAGCATGGTGTGGCGGTCGTAGATGTTGCGCCGCTGCTCGCGCACCTGCCGCTTCCACTTGAGTTACCTGCGAGTGGTTCTGGCGCTAGTTGAGCATGGTGTGGCGGTCGTAGATGTTGCGCCGCTGCTCGCGCACCTGCCGCTTCCACTTGAGTTACCTGCGAGTGGTTCTGGCGCTAGTTGAGCATGGTGTGGCGGTCGTAGATGTTGCGCCGCTGCTCGCGCACCTGCCGCTTCCACTTGAGTTACCTGCGAGTGGTTCTGGCGCTAGTTGAGCATGGTGTGGCGGTCGTAGATGTTGCGCCGCTGCTCGCGCACCTGCCGCTTCCACTTATCTTGCTGGTGCGTGACGCGGTTCAGCACGTTGCCGCGCACGCCCAGCGCCTGCGGCTGCGACGGCCCGCCCACGGAACCCTCGTCCTGGAAACCACCTTCATATCACTTTTTTTCTATCAATCTAATTCCTCTGGCATTTGTTTTCCTTCCTCTGGCAGTTGATCACAAACTTAATTAGGTGCGACTGAAAAACAGCGTCTCTCTCTTATGAGATAGACATATGCTGAGTCGTATCCTTTTCGCTGTTGTGCCACGATGCATACTGTGATGTGCCTTTAGTATTTAAGTGTTTACACTAGTATTTAGGTGCAACTTATACTAAGTTATAGTATAGCATCACAACATTAGCTGAATAAATGGTTTTTCTTTCTTTCTTTCTTTCATTTGTTTTAAGACCAAAAACCGAGGTTTGAATCAAACATTGCATCGCCTTTACTAAATTTGTATCAATGGTAAAGATGTATTGTATCAAATGGGTCTAGGTTACCTTAAATAAATAAATATTATTATTATTATTATAAATTATGTTTTTATACTAAATTATGTTTTTATCTGTGTGCCATAAAGAATATGCCACAGTCCGATGTTTGCAATCGTCTGATAATTATTTTTGTAAACAACCGTATGAATACCGCTGTAAGCAGGGCAAGCAATCATTAAGAAGATGATTCAATTAATAAGGAAGTGAATTACTCGTGATAAAATAATAATATCTAGAAATTATAAAGAGTGAGGGAAAAGTAAAACCTGGTAAGTAAGTAGCTAGTTTTTACTTACGCAGCAAGTCAATATTTTGAATATTACAGTGCAAGATCTATTGGCTTGTGTTGTAATAAAAAACTATGACCATTAGGTTATTGACCCAACGCCGCCGGTGGACCATTATTATTGAAAATCTGCCAAAATTTGTTTACGCTTGACATAAAGGCAGCGGAGCGATGCGCGTGCTCTATGTATATTTATTCTTTAAGTTTAAAATATATTTTTTTAGTCAAAAAAGTCAAGTATTTTTTCGGAGTAAGATTTTACAAATCACTTTTCGACGTCGAGTTAGTTTATTAAGTGCCACTCGATATTATTAATGATAAAGTTATAAAATATTGATATATTAAATAATAAGATAAATAAGTAGTTAGTTTCTTTAGTTGCTGAGTACTAGCTTATATCCTCCGTGTTCTCCTGACTTTTTTACTGTAGTTGCATTCTAATATTTCAATATGACGGACGCACCTTTTGGAGACTGGTTATACGAGTATGTGGTCACGATCGTCGAAAATTCCATACAAGGGTCATTCAAATTAGTGATAAGTCACAAATAAACGCCATTTACTTACATCTTCATTAGTGTGTTCTTGGTAGGAAGCTTTGGCTCTCTTGTTGATAAGTGGGTCCAGACAGATCAGAAAACCCATATAGATGACAAGTAAAGTGATCACCCAGATTACTATTATCACTACCACCTGAAATATTTATATTGCTTAATAATAAACATAATATACCACAAAGTATTCCACAAACAGAACAAATTACTTGTTAAATAATTTAACATTATTATTATTTCATAATGTAAATATACCTTTATAATAGTAGTGTTCCTGTTCTCGTATTTGCATTCACATCTTGGACAGAACTCTTGTACACGACCCTTCATATCTACATCGAGCAGCGAGATTACAAGGTCACAATAACTAAAAATAAAACAAATTATTCCATTATGAACTATACAAAAAAAGGGTACAAATAATATATTTTTAATCTATTTTGAGATCACTCAGATGCATTCTTTCTCTAGAACACATATTTTATACAACGGACCAGACTATACACTATCACTAAATCACTACATAGTATTAAACAAAATAGATTTCTCTGTCCCTATGTATGCATAAATCTTTAAAACTACGCAACAGATTTTGATGCGGTTTTTTTTTATAGATAGAGTGATTCAAGAGGAAGGTTTATGTATAATACATGCATAATATACTTAAGGGTAACCCACAATAACCATTTCCCGTGCGGAGCCGGGGCGGGTCGCTGGTTTTAAATAAATGGGAGATTTTCTGACAACTTGAAATTAAAAAGATAAAAACGAGCTTTCTTTATTTCTATAGATGACGCTAGTAAAATAATGAGAACAGTGAGATTTATTTAGACTAGTTGACTTTTTTTTGTCGGATTGTACATGGTTCTGACTGAGATTAATGTTAGGATAAATAAATTAGTTGATTAATTTGAATGTTTTTTTATAATATAATAAATACTTCTGTATTTATTACCTCACTATTAACTGAGCCATCTTTTGGTTTTGTAAGGTTTTTTTTCTTAATTTGCTACTGGAAAACTTCCCATTACTTTACACTGAGGTCTAAAAGTTTGCTAACAGACATTATGGTTAATAAATTTAACATTGAGTCATGAAGGCAACCCAACAATTGAAGAAAACACCTGTTAAGTAATGTACTATGTTAATTATAATAATGGAATCTGAATTTAAAACTAACAAGAGAAGACAAACACTATGATACGCATCTACTAGATCATATGCGTGTAGTGGGTGTTATATTAATAAAAGGAAAAAGATTTTTAGATAGTGATTTGATTAAATATTTAGATGCTGCAGGAAATACTGTGGTACTCAAGTACCTCAGTGGGAATATGTTTGAGCTTGTAGCAATGACAGATTCATTCTGACCCTTGTTGAATCAATCAATTATTCGTGCAATTTAACAATTCACTTTATGTATACTTTATCGTACATGATACAATTTATCAATTTAGCCACTGCAATTTTTCAATAGAAACTGATGTTGTATAAAGTTTTTAACGAAACTAGGTTTTATTACAAAGAGAAATTTAAACTATTAAAAAATGTAAGACATATTATTATTTGTTTTGTAGTTTGTTGCAGTAGTTGTGCAGTTGTTAACTTTCAAAAACAGTTTGTAAAAAAACAACATGTTGAATAAAAAAGTAAGTAGTTACCAATCATTTGGAGACACGTTAGAGATGTAAAGCTTGCGGTCGGAACTCGTGCTGTTGCTCAAGACTGTAGAAGGACTTGGACAAACGCATTTGCAACGCTTATCATCGTACGACTGGTACGACTGGGCCTGTACAAGACCGAGAATTCATTATAATACGACTGAACACACACAAAATTACATAAAAAACCAGCAGAAATTAAATTACAGCTAAAAAAACAAAGACAAAATGGAAAAGGGGCAGTAAATTAAGATAACCAACCACTTACCGAAGCGAAGAATACAAATAGTGCTGCGAACACAAATACAGCAGTTTTGAAAAACATTTTTATTCCGAAACACTTCTTCAGATTATAAAAAAAGGTACGACTTTATTATTGAGATTATTCGTTTGTATGTAATGCAGCAGCAGCCGAAGACGATAGCCACCATCTTGATTTGAAATTATCAGGGTTGCCAGAACAACAGCAAAGAAAGAGTAGAGGATAAAGATACGGTGCTAGTATTTTTAAATTACTATGCGTGCCAAATAAGAATAGGATCGCGTTTGCAGCTAACGTCACGAGACAGATGTCAAAATACGACAGAAAAGTACGGTCTACAAAAAAAAAACTAATGATATGAATATATATTAATTAATTTGAATTAACCCCTTACTGCATCGCGTCCCAAATTAGCACAAAAAAGTTTTTGTTTAATAATTTGAAATTTTGCGTCTTAAAGTGCTGGCAGTATTAAAATCCATAGACAAGATATTATGAACTTTGACATTTAGTGGCAGTATCATGTTGGCAGCCTTGGTAAAAAAAGAAAATTCAGTTTGAACTCGACCGTAACCGAAAGGTGAATAGCTCCGTGTTTGGAACCAAATTTCTCTAAATTCTATGAATATTTCGGCTTGTAAAAAAATCTACTGATAAAACCATTCAACATAAACATATACATAAAAAAAAACTAACCGAAATCTTCATGGATTATGAATTATTGACCGATATTTTTGTGTGCATATTAGGGACCACATGAAGTGTTGACATAATTGTACTGTTCAAATATGAAACCGCATGCAGTTGTGGGTGAATCTGCTATTTTCATATATGACACGGTATGCAGTAATGTCTGATTTTAAATAAATAAATAAATAATGTTTTATTTCAGACAGTATACATAGTCATATATACATTTTGTCCATAATTCAATTTCTATTACATAAAATAAAATTACATAAAATTCTTATTATTAGTAAGTATGTGTGTGTGTAATTAGATATGGTACAATAAAGAGGCTTTATTTTTGAAGTTGACAATTTACTTAATTATATAATTATTTTATTTATGAGGCCGTAATAAAACTTGTAATATTTCACTATTAAATAATTTACATTGTGATATACCTTAAACTTGGTTGATTTGGACGCATATGGTATCATATTTGGTACGATCATTTTTTTTCAAGTTAATGCATACCGTACCATATATGCAAATTATTAAAATCATGAATTATAATATCAAAATATAATACTAGATTTTTTTAAATTTTTTTTTGAGTTCATTTAACCCAAATCTACAACATATTTTTTTTTCGCAAAGTTACAAAATTCCATGCAGTAAGGGGTTAAATGATAAAGATAACACAAGCACAACAAACAGCAAAATAGTAATATTATTACTGGTCGCACCGATAGACGCGTCTGTGTTGCCAGATTATGTGGATTTCTGTGATTTAGGTTACCTCGAAAAGAGTTGGCCCCACTGAAAATTCCTAATATGATTCTAATATGATTATTTTGATTATGTTAATTAATAATTTAGGTATGCAGGTATGCATAAAAATCACGAAAATTCACATAATCTAGCAACACGGACGCGTCTGTCGGTGTAGTAATAATATTACTATTTTGCTTATTGTTGCGTTATCTATAACATTTAATTTATTGAAATTAATTATTATACATAAAAATTATTACATTTTCTTGCAGACTGTACAAAGACATTTGGTGACATTAGCTGCAAGCGCGATCCTATTCTTATTTGGCACGCATAGTATTTTTGTTTTTTTTAATATTTTTTTCGGGCCTGGATCCTGGACTTGGGTCCTTTTAGCCGTATTCATTAATTCATTGTTCATTGTTGTCACATAGTAGGTACTTAAAGTTGTCCTATTGTATTAGAAATGTATTTATATAGCGGCTTGTATAATGTGTTGTGTTGCTTGCTTGCGGTGAGAAATTAAATAAAGCTACAATAAATTGTCTCAAAACAACCGACACATAATCTTTATTCACTGGGTGTAGGTGTAGGTAAGAAGCCTGCACATGCAGCACGAACAAGAAATTAAAAACTCTTTGTTTTTATATTTGCTTTTAAATTCCGAGTGGAAAAAAAATAATAACTGGCAACACCTGTTTCTAGAACTTGGATCCAGGCCAGAAAAAAAAATTAAAAAAAAAAAAATGACCGTAATGGATCCAATCTAATGGCTGGTTTACACGTATTAAGTGACGAAGTAATTAACTAAATTTTAACTTGATTTTAACTTAATTCTTGCGTGTAAACAACCACATAAGAGCTCTTTAGTCACAAGTGGTAAGTAAACGATTTAGTGGTTAAGTGAACAAGTGAAATAGAATCTAGTCTATTTTTGATTAAGTAGCCGCGCCTCCCGCACCGCTTGCATTCCCCGGTAGGCGTGGCTTTCTACTAAACTGTCATTTAGTTATGTGTGAACTCAACAATTTAGTAAAGTACATAAGTAGTATAACAGTGAACTAAAGAGTGCATAAGTTAGACAAACGTGTAAACGATCGGTTACTTAAAATTAAGTTAATTTTAACTTCAAATTTAGTTAACTACTTAACAACTTAATACGTGTAAACCAGCCAACACGCAAGAATTAATCTAGTTAAATATAATAATAATAATATATAAATAATAAACTTTTTATTTCAGCCAATAAAGCCATAGTTCACATAAAAACATCTAAAATTACACAAAAAGAAGGATGTATAATCTTAACCTAGATAACTTAGGTCGAGTCGGTCCATGCACCTATAGTTACTTTTTATTCGCGCTCTGGTGTAAAAGGAGACGTAAAAAGTGGTTTTTTATTCGGGCAAAAATTGAACGGATAAGTAGTATACCTACTTAGAAAGCTTATGTAAGTGGGTTTCAGGATAACTAATCAAATTATTTTATCGATGCTCCGTTTTCGTAAAAATTGCAAACTTATTCAAGCTATAAAGTTATAATGAAACGAACGATCAATGAATTTCCAAGAGCTATCTAATATTATCTTTTTGTATTAAAATCTTACAGCCAAGTATAACATTATTTTTATTTGTAGTCTTTTTTTTTGCAGTAATTAATGAAAATAATTATTGAAGAACTTGAGGCCTTTTCGTTTCATTTTTAGAGAAAGTAAACTAGAAAAAAAAAAGGAATGTCAACGTGGTAGATGACAGGATTGACAAGTATTCAACTGACGACCACGGAACACTATTACTTCCTAGCGGAAGAAGAATACCAACTTCATACAAATAAAAGTGCGGCAGCAAAATACAAGGACCCTAGTGTCATCTCTCGAACACCCCCTAAATTATATCTAGTGGCGGGATATTCGTATTATTTCCTCCTTTTACTAGGTAGTTTCACGTCCGTAAATCAATTGCTAATTTCAGTGTAACATTTTTCTAGCTGTTTTTAGATATTAAAATCATTTTATATTTTTAATTATTTTCAGTACACACTACGGTCCAACTCAAAAATATAAAATTATTTTTGTATCTAAAAACCTAGACTAGAGAAATGTACACTGAAATTAGCAATAGATTTACGGACGTGAAACTACTCAACTACCACTTTATTTATTGATTTTTCAGGTAATCAAAATAAATACTGAATCATAATATTACTATATCATTTAATAATGGTAATAAAACAATTGAAATAAATAATATTATATATGCGAAAGAATAACCTTAATGCGTATCAATTAATCCTTACATGCATCTGCTACATAGTTCTCTTCCCTCTTAATAGTTTTATCCATAAATGCAATTTTGTTCAAAAATTTACCACATTTTACAAAATTGACTGGCTTGAGGCTGTGAAGATGCATGCTGCCCTCTATTATGTCTCTTCAGAACATGATGGTAAAATAATGGTACCCCGTTCTCACTGTAAATAAATAAGTTACCAATGAGCAAAATGTATAGTAAAGAAAGAAACATACTCGGCTACCGTATGTTTTTCAGAACCAATATTAATTTACTCATCTAAATTGTAGGACAAAAATCTATACTAATATTATAAATGGGAATATCTTTCAGTCTACAACACCAAATTTGAGAAAATTTGACAAATAAGTAATTACTTTTTCAGCACATAAGTGTTATTATTATTACTTTTTCAAATGACAGGCCTCAAATTAAATTACCACAGAAAAATACATAACTCATACAGATTTAACTGTTAGGTCACTAGTAAAACTACAATGTTAATAAAACAATTGAAATAATAATATATATGTGAAAGAATAACCTTAATGCGTATCAATTAATCCTTTCATGCTACTGCAACATAATTCTCTTCCCTCCTAATAGTTTTATCCATAAATGCAATTTTGTTCAAAAATGTACCACATTTCACAAAATTGGCTGGCTTGAGGCTGTGAAGATCATGCTGCCCTCTATTATGTCTCTTCAGAACATGATGGTGAAATAATAGTACTCCGTTCTCACTATAAATAAATAAGTTACCAATTAGCAAAATGTATAGTAAAGAAAGAAACATACTCGGCTACACAATGTTTTTCAGAACCAATATTAATTTACTCATAATCTAAATTGTAGGACAAAAATCTATACTAATATTATAAATGGGAATATCTTTCAGTCTACAACACCGAATTCGAGAAAATTTGACAAATAAGTAATTACTTTTTCAGCAAATAATTATGTAATTACTTTTTCAAACGACAGGATTCAAATTAAATTACCACAGAAAAATACATACCTCATACAGATTTAACTGTTAGGTCACTAGTAAAACTACAATGTTAATAAAACAATTGAAATAATAATATACAGGGCGTCCCACGGCTATGCCACATGGAGGGAAAGTACCTTAAATATTGTAAGTAGAACATTTTGCTGAAAGAAGACTTTATTTCCAAAAACTATTAAAACTGCAGTAATACATTTTTTAATAAGTACATGGTTGAAACGGAAATCAAACCCGCTATACGATAAAAAAAATAATCCTGTAGTTTTATCATACCGATCAAAAGGCTTCATCATAAGGGTTACTTTTTGCTAAATAACATAGTGTCAGAAATAAAAGGAAGACTATTGTATTTTAACATTTTAATACAAAATTTATCAATTTAATCAAATGCTCAAAATGACCCCCACGCTGTTAAATACAAAGGCGCACCCTTTTGATTATTTCACTCCCTGTCAATTTTTTTATCATGCTGTGGTGGATATTTGGAATAATACGTCTAAGTTCTGTTTGTAGCTCGTGGACACTTTCAAACCAGTTCCTGTAAACTAAAATTTTTACATAACCCCATAAAAAAATATCTAACGGGGTTAGATCTGGCGATCTCGGCAGCCACATCAAATGTTAAAATTCATAGTCTTCCTTTTATTTCTGATATTATTAGATTCTTTATTGTACACACACAAATATAACAAAGCAGTACATTTAACTGGTAGTTTACAAGGGCGAGCTTATCTCTAAGTAGAGATCTCTTCCAGCCAACCCGTAAAAGTGTGAGAAAACTATTACAAAATTGCAGGAACATGGCTGTGTACATATTTGATATAATACTTACTAATATTCAAAATACATACACCATACTTACAATAAATACAATAGAAATGACAAATAAAGTACTATGTTATTTAGAAAATAATAATTATGATAAAGCCTTTCGATTGGTATGATAAAACTACAGGGTGCTTTTTTTTCTCGTGTAGCGGGTTCGATTCCCGGTTCAACCATGTAATTATTAAAAAATATAAGAATGCAGTATTAATAGTTTAAAAAAATAAAATAAAGTCTTCTTTCAGTAAAATGTTCTATCACTACTTATTATAAAACAAAGTCGCTTTCTCTGTCCCTATGTCCCTCCCTTTGTACGCTTAAATCTTTAAAACTATGCAACGGATTTTGATGCGGTTTTTTTCAATAGATAGAGGGATTCAAGAGGCAGGTTTATATGTATAATACATGCATAATATACTTAAGAATAACCCACAATAACCATTTTCCCGTGCGGAGTCGGGGCGGGTCGCTAGTCTACAATATTTAAGGTACTTTCCCTCCATGTGGCATAGCCGTTGGACGCCCTGTTATCCATAAATGCAATTTTGTTCGAAAATTTACCACATTTTACAAAATTGCCTGAGGCTGGCTGGCTGGCTGGCTGGCTATATTTGCTTGAGGCTGTGAAGATGCATGCTGCCCTCTATTATGTCTCTTCAGAACATGATGGTAAAATAATAGTACCCCGTTCTCACTGTAAATAAATAAGTTACCAATGAGCAAAATGTATAGTAAAGAAAGAAACATACTCGGCTACACATTCTTTTTCAGAACCAATATTAATTTACTCATAATCTAAATTGTAGGACAAAAATCTATACTAATATTATAAATGGGAATATCTTTCTGGGAATGATCTGGTGAGGGTCGCGGGAAGCCGCTGGATGCGGGCAGCGCAGGAACGATCATTGTCCAGCAGTGGACGTCTTTCGGCTGAGATGATGATGATGATGATGAATATATTTCAGTATACAACACCAAATTTGAGAGAATTTGACAAATAAGTAATTACTTTTTCAGCAAATAAGTATGTTATTACTTTTTCAAACGACAGGCCTCAAATTAAATTACCACAGAAAAATACATAACTCATACAGATTAAACTGTTAGGTCACTAGTAAAACTACAGGTAAAACTAGCCATCGACACGACAGAAGAAGAAGAAGAAGGTAACTGCTATTATCATAATAATTATCCTTACCTAAAATATTGAATAAGATGTGGAAGATAGAACACCAAATAAAGTTTCTCGTTAAATTAAATTGGTCATGTTTATGGGGAATAATACCAAACTAATAGTAATCAAATATTACTTACATCACTTCGGACAGCAGGGTATAACAATCTTGTTTTGGATGCATATGTGAAATCTTCTTCAAGAAAACGATCTTAATAAAGCATTCTGTGCTCATTATTTAGACTTTCCTGTAATGCTATTGATAAAAGCTGCTCCGCAGTAGGAAATACAGTATTTTGCCCACAACATACACCTGAAAACAAGTAGTAAATATATCAGGAATCTAAGGCTTAGTGTATTTTTGATAATACGATAATTTAAAAAAAATCAAAATTCAAAATTATTTAATTTCTTTAAACAAATGGTTATTTACAAGTTGTTGAATTTTCCTTTTAAGCAAAAGATTTTTGCCTGTGCCAGGATATTGCCGTAAAGAATATTATTGTGACGTCATTGCTTGTTCCAGTATGCTTACTATGTAAGAAGCGACAGGCTCGAGAAGCTATCAAACGCGACGTACTGACATTAGAGCCATAGAAGTTCTGTCAACATATCGCGTTTGACAGCTTCTCGAGCCTATCGCTTCTTACTACGTAGTAAGCCTGCAGTCTTCTGGAGTTTCGATTGTTTTGACGAAAACATAACCTATAACACTTACCGCAGATGGTTTTGAACCTGGGTGAGCCCCAGTTTCTGAAAATCGAAAGTTTAACATTGTCAGCAGCGGGGGATTAGCCGCACTTGAAATATCTTCAAATATCACAGTTCAAAACGATCTTATAAAACACCATAAAGGTAAAAGTCACTGCCTTGAAAATCACTATATGTCATAAAATTCACATAAGCGGAGGATCGGGAACTCATATCGTTTCTATTGTGAGTCGATATGCTTGCATCGAAAGATAGCAAATAATAAAAATAGAACATAGGAACAAAACACAAGCTATTCAACAAGATTCGGCCATATTGTTTGGTGTTGCCAGTGTTGATAGAAATATTTATCAGTATACCCATCATAATATTCATAATAATGTTATTTGAAATCAACTGTCGGTCGACTTCGTAATTGTATTATTGTTGTGATGATAACTATACTTAAGTTTTTTTAAATTATGATGATGATGATGTCACGTAAAACAGTTATTAAATTTTTAAAAACGAGGTGAATATTCCGAAGTAAAACCGAAATTAACCGAATTACGCTAGGAAGTACACACTGCTATCTGCCCCCTTCAAGATGGCAGTGCCGCAATTTCGACGTATAAAGTCAACTGGGCCTGCTGACGACAGTCAGAAAAATAACCTTAAAACATATGCTAATGCAAAATAGGTAATCACGTAAAAATATCTAGAAATGGTATTCCAATAGGCATGGTATTTTTTTTGTTTAAGGCACTAGTTTTTATTTAGGCACCTATTTCACTGGCGACGAAGACAAAAGACGAAAGGGACGCAGTTATGCGTTAGAGAGAGATACAAATACACCGCGCTTACTCTTGCGCATAACTGCGTCCCTTACGCTTTAGACTTTTGTTTGACTACCGTAAAATACCTGCCTTAATATCATATAACGTTTTTAATTATTCTCTGTTTTGTACGCGTTTAGTTTCTCTACCTTGAAAATAAACTTGACAGTTGACACTGGCGCAAAGTAACACTAGCGCCAAAATCAGAAAAAAAGAAAAAATATCGATTAAATCTTAATAAAAATTAAGAAAGAGACAATAGATCATTTTTATACTATGCGCTATCTCTTTCTTAAAAAGCATTCACAGCAACTACGCAACGAAAAATTGGTTTGAAAGGATTGCCAGAGGTATAATTGTATTGCCAGATCTTAGGTTTATTTTTCTACCAACCAATATTCGAATCAATTTATAAAAAAACGGAGCTTTCTTTATTTTTTTCAAGTGATCCTGATTATCGTAATAATATACCCTTTTACCCTATATGCGTAGAATACCCGTTCAATTTTTGAAATAATTAAAAACCACCTCCCATACAAAATTTTACATCTCATTTAGTTAATTACTTCGTCACTTAATACGTGTAAACCAGCCATAACACAAATGTCAAAAATCTATGATCAAAGATAAAATTGAATCATATGCACGGAACACTATTACTTCCTAGCGGAAGATCATACGACGTTTTACACCAGCAGCCTCACCCTGGTGCTGAAGATCACAAGGCTGGACTTCATGTTTCCTCACCAGAGGAACATGTTCAATATTGATATACCTACTGTTCAATGATAAAACGTCAGCGGATTGTTTTGAGAACAGAGATTATGTCTATATTACACTGTCCAATATCTTTGACTCATAGATCTTTGATCAAAGATCTTTTACAATGTAATATGCCCCTTAAGTTGTCTTGTGTATAGTCTGCACTCACCTTCTTGGTCCATATCCAATATCCATGCTGCAGAATCAGTAATAAATACAGTCTAACTGAGCATTTTTAACTTTCCGATCCGTTAAAAGTAAAGGACACTTTCGCGTGACGCTTGTTTGTTCAGCTTGACCTGCTCTTGACCGTAGTAGGTACCGTGTACCTACCACTTCTGTGGTGTGGTAGTACCAATACCATACCTTACTCTGCTTCCAGTTCTGAGTTCAAAAGTAAATGAAAGACTGTTAATTTGTGATTAATATATCCTTTATTGACAAAATTACATTCATACAAAATCCATATATGCATTCATAATGCTCTTCATTTTATAACAGTCTCTCTCTCAGTCATCAATGTTCAAAGTCAAATATGAGAGGTTTTTAAAATTATATAGGACCTAACTGGTCGGAAAGTAAAGAAGAAGTTGGGTACGAAGTTGTTTAAAAGGAATATTGAGGGCAAGAGAGGAAGAGGCATACAATTCAGACCCAAGAGATAGTGTAGGCCGGGTCGTAAAATAACTAGCTAACTAATAAAAAAATGAAAACCAAGAGCGTACAAGACCGAGAAATGACATTTAAAAATTAGTGCGTAGCTGTCTGTTGTCTTTACCTAATAGCTCAGTCATATTAGGGCAATTTTTGACCAAAGTTGGACATTTAAAATTACTAAGCGGGACCTTTTGGAATATGTTTGGACACCTCCCAGGATGACGCTACTGAAAGTCCCAGGACTTCCGTAGTGGGATAACCGGGATATCCTGGAATAACTGGATTTTCAAGAAAATGTCTGAACAAGTTTGTTGTTTGGACAAGACACAGACCTTGCTGTTCTTCTTACTGCTCTGTCTCCACCTCAGATTGAAATCAAACTACTAATACCTGGAATCAAGGGTAAACCAGCTAAATTATACAGCAGCAAGAAATGTCAGGAATCTTTGGGAGAAATGAAGGACTTAATACTTTTCCTGCACGCTGCAACGGAGTGTGACACAACTAGTGCCTTATTTAAAAAGTGAAGCCGTTCAAGCGCTTGCAGAAAGATAAGGCACTGCGCCAGCGGGTTGGAGTGTTCAACTTACCAAACGCCACACCCGACGACATTGCCACTGCTGGAGAGATGTTCATCATGTCTCTTTATCCAGGGAAAACTTCGGATGATCTTGGAAAGAGAAGGTTTGAGAATTATGTAAAAATTAATTCTCGGCTCCCCACCAACAAAAAATTTGATCTGGCCCAGCTGCCCCCCACATCGTCTTCAACTAGAGAGCACTCATTACGAGTTTATCTTCAGGTTAGTTTCTTTCAAAAACTCCATTGTTTCAGCATATTTTGCGAACATATTAACATATTAACATATTTTTATTTTCCTAATACTTAATACGTTTTCCAGGTTTTTTGACACTAAATGTATTGGATAATAAAATTAAAAACTCTGATGTCTTGTATGTAAAAAAAAATTGCGTTATTTATAACAATCTTAGGTACGCTCCAAGAATTTCCTTGAAATTCCAGTTTTTCCAGGATTTCCAGGGTATCCCACTAAGGAGGTCCTGGGACTTTTTTGAGCATCATCCCGGAAGGTGTCCGAACGTATTCCAAAAGATCCCGTTTAGTAATTTTAAATGTCCAAGTTAAAACCTAATTTCACTGTACTATAAGTGGAGATATCCTGAAATGATTTACCTACCTACAGCAGGAAAAAAAATAAAGACGTGAAGTGTATCATATTGAAAACCTCTCATTCGTAATAGGTATATAGGTAGGTACATACATACCTACCAATGTTTTCTATAGTAACTTACTAGTTGGGTAAGGTAAGGGCGGAGCCCGCGTTCACAGTTTTTCTCGAGGGAATGAGGCATTTTCCCGCGGTAAAAGGTAGCCTATGTTACTCAAGGTGAATGTAGCTTTGCAATAAAATAATTATTGAAATCAGTTCAGTAGTTTTTGAGTTTATTCATTACAAGCATACACACACACACACACAAATATAAATCTTTCCTCTTTATAATAAAAGTATGATTACCTAAAGATGATTAACGAATACTTAACATTTTAGCACACTGGTGACCAGAATTCTATCAAGAAAATACATCCCTAAATTTTGACAATATACAATACTCTACAATAATTACAAAGATTAAGTAATTAGTGAAGTGGACAAAATAAACAAAGTTAAAATTGTTAAAGCGACGCGTAGCCCGTCCGAAAACAAAATCCTCACCATATTGCGGAATATCAATGGAACATAACGGAATTTTTTGTCATAGACATAAAAATATACCTACACGTGGCGCCCCCAGAGCACGGTTTTCATTTTTCTAATCAGAATTTATCTACTTTCTTATAACTAGTATGTTCTAGGTCCATGGGATTTATATGTATTGACTGGGTGTTCTAGAAGTGTAAATAGTTTTGTAATCATTCAAACGTTTGTTTGAAAAGAGATTATTATCTATATAATAAAAAAAATGCTTAAAACCGAGTCAGGGGGATGTAAGAAGTGGTATAGAACATGTCCAGATTTTTTTCAATTTTTTTGTTTCTCTGTTTGTATGTTTGTCGGTTTGTCTGTTTGTACGGGCTAATCTCCGAAACTACTGGACCGATTTAAATGAAATTTTGTATGGTGATACCTTATATCCCCGGTCAACATCTTAGATACTTTTTACCTCGGGAAATTAAAGAGTTCCCGTGGGATAATTAAAAAACTATCGTAACTTATATACTGCTCAGTACATTGTACGGGGTAATCTCCAAAACTACTGGACCAATTTAAATGAAATTTTGCATGGTGGTACCTTATATCCCCAGTCAATATCTTAGATACTTTTTACTACGGGAAAATATCTCATTCCTACGGGAAACTGTGCACGGAAAAGTCGAAAAACAACGCGGGCAGCTAGTTATATAATATAGTTGTCACTTGTCTTTACTTAAGGTAGATACATAAAAGCCTTAATCCAGCAGCGGAGAGTGCCTAGTAATTAGTTACATAAATTCCTAGATCTAGAGCTTCTAATCCTTACTTATTTAATATTATAAATGTGAAAGCGTTGATGTTTGTTACCTTTTCACGCAAAAACTACTTGACGAATCATTATGTAACTTTGTACACATATCCTGGGAGGTACTAGAAGTAACATAGGGTACTTTTTATTTAAAAAAAAAAATAAAAAAAAAAAAAAAACTTACGGAGAGAAATTTAAAAACTTCATTCCCACGGGAAAAAAATTTAACGCAGGCGGAGCCGCGGGGCGGAAAGCTAGTAAGCTATAAAGAAAACATTTATTTAAACAAATGACATAAGTCGTAAGCTCATTATAACGTATTTTAACGGGTCTAACTATGCGATAATTTAAATATGTTTAAAAAGCACGTACATTTTTATAAAAAAATCAAATAATAAATAAATGGTTTAACGTTTTATTAATGCGTTATAATGCGTAGCACAAAGCGCGAATGCCTCAAAAATACAGTCGTTAAACAAAATCCTTCAATACCTAGTAGTTTGAAAAACTTTTTAAGATTTAGTGTGTTTTACTAGTCTGTGTAGGTACTAGATGCATTTTATTTCACCTCCCTGACCAAAACGAAACCCAAAGTGCTTTTAAAATAATTCTGAAATTCCAAAACATGACAAAATGTGCATATAAGATCGCAACGCAAGTGATGTAATTTCCTAATAAATATGAACAAATAGGTGTCGATTTTAAAAGTAGAGAAAGGTTTTGTTTGGGTTCTTGGGGCGAAAAAAAAAATGCGTACGAAGGTAAACGGTAAACGTAATATTCATTTCAGGCCAAAAAGGGCCAACTATTATTTATTAAAAGTTATTACATCGGAAGTTAGGTTTGCTATAAACTACTTATACTAAGTAACTAACACCTAGACCAAGTTTTCCGATTTAGGGACCCAAAACCTAAGATCTGGGTTTACTACTAAAAATGTTTAAATAACTATAAGAAGTAAATTAATCATTTGTGTGTTCTACAATATTTATTTATCTATCTAAACACTGTTTCATGTTTACTTGAAACAGTGTATAAACTAAACTTAGACCTGGAATAATACTCAGACATCATTCCTTTTAAACTGCTTTTGTAGCCTATAGTACAATCACCATTGGCGAAATCTTGTGCGTCCCTGGAGAAATACGTACTATAGAAGTATACATATAATAGTACGTACCTAATACTTGACAAACATTCGTCAGTTAGTACCCTTACCTACTACACTGTCAAGAGCGCTTTTGAGATCAATTCGGCCCACAAGGTCCAACAAGCTAAACGTACCGGATGACATTTTTCAAACTGAAAGTTTCAGTCGCTATTATTTTTAATAGTTTGTAAAAGTCTGTACTTAAAACTCATTTGGTTACAATATTTCGCCTACAATAAATACTACAACCAATAATAATAAACACTTGATAACCGTATTTACGGCGCACTACATAATAAAAAGATGCAAGGTAAATGCAGCTTAGAGAGACACCGCCAATATCTCAAAGTCCAAAATGTTTATTTTTTCAACATTGTCAGTGGGTTTTCGAAAGTAGGTATGTTATAGACTGCTCGTTACGTGTTTCGTTCAGACTGATCAACACATTGCGATCAGTCTAGAACAGAACGCAACGCTAATCCTTGGGCAACGCGCTGTCACTCTTGCCGCGGGAGTAGACGCGGTAGGCGGTCTTGGACCCGAGCACGCGGTCGAGCAGGCTGTGCTTGTTGCGCCGGCGCAGCAGCATCACCTCGCGGCACAGCTCCTGGAACACCTCCCCCACCTGCGACACCTGCTCCGCCGCCGCCACCTCGGCGAAGTTGCACTCGAAGTCCTTAGCAAGGATCTCGCCTTCTTCGAAGCTCACCTGTGTCAAACATTACAAGTTCGTTAACAGCTCATATACGTGCCCACCGAGGGGCTCTAGCCTACCCTGATATCAGGGTGCATAGGCCTTAGTCAACCACGCTGGCCCAGTACGGGTTGGTCAACTTCACTCACAACCTTTGAATTTCTTCGCAGGTGTGTGCAGGTTTCCTCACGATGTTTTCCTTCACCGTAAGAGCGTCGAATAAACGTACATATGAATTCTAAAATTGAAAACACATTGGTACGTGCCGAGGTTTGAACCCGCAACCTTCTGAATGGTAGTCAACGGTCTTAGCCACTTGGCCACCGACGCTCTTACACACAGTACGTAAGTTGAACTTTTTAACGATTTACAATACCTTATTTCTATGTCAAATAAATTTTTAGCTAAAGTTCTTTAACAGGTGTTGCGGTTTTCTGTGGAGGAAAACATGACGAAGGTTCTACAATTTACGACATAATACATACTAGTTTCGTAACCGTAATCAATTACTTTGACCGTCGGATATAGCAACATGTTATATTTTGCAATCTACTCATGATTACCTTTCATTTGATACCCCCACTGGTCGTGATTTTTTAGATCTCAGGTACAAGGAGTAATTTATCGAATAGGAGCACTATTACATTTGTAGTAACTTATTACAGGATTTGCTTCTGCCAGAAGCACAATTCAGAGATTATTTCTTAGTCTAATGATGTTAAAAAATAATCATCGGGAACAAAGCCGTATGGACCACCTGCGACAGCTATGTCCCTGACAAGACAATCGGCAGCCTACGAAATCAACCCTCAATAAAACATAGCTTATACGTAAAGCTATACTTTATCAAACTATGTTATGTGTGATACCGAAAAATTTTGGGATAAGTGCCGAGTGCGAGTTTTGCAACCAAAGTAAACGCGCTCGAAATCGAGAGCGTAAACGCGATTTTGTATGGAATTGAAACTACGCCATCTGTAGACAGTCAGCTGAACTAAAATTTCTCCATACTAAATGCACGTTTACGTCGGCGTTATCGAGCGCGTTTCGCGAGAAAAAAACTCGCACTTGGCACTCTGATGTGGCCGGTAAATTTTAGAACTCGTTATTTTACATGCATCGGCACTCTACAAACACCTTGTAATATGCCGAAGCCAAATAGTAAAGTGTCAAAGTTGTATATAACTTAATTTACCGCGGGAAAATGCATCATTCCCACGGGAAAAACTGTTAACGAGGGCGGAGCCGTGGCACAAAGCTAGTCATTTTGTAAAAAGACAGAAGAAGTCGAGCGCATTATGTAGAATGTCTAATTTATTTCCTAATCTGTCCACGCGCGGGAGCCCTCTACAGCTGTTTGCGAAGAAAATGGCTAAATAATATAAATTCTGCGAATGTAGTGGTGTTAGTGCATGAATTTAGTGATTTTATTCTATCTGTCTTTAATATATAAACTTTAATTATTTATACATTCTTGTATTTCAACTTAATTTCAAGCCATTTGTGATCAGTTAATGCCTACTTACATCATTTAACTCCATTATGCCATGTTGCTTATTGAGAAGAGTAATGTATTCGTAACCGTAATAAACGTAACAAGAATAAATATTCTTCCCACGTTGTTGGTTACCTAAAGTTGATTTCATAAGCCGCCGGATTGTCATATCAGGGTCATACCTGCCGCAGGTGGACCATATCGGCCTTGTTCCCGAGCAGCGCCAGGGGCATTTCTGGCTGCAGGCTGGTCTTGGCGCGGCGCACGTAGTTGAAGGACTCGCGGTCCGTGATGGAGTACACCAGCAGCAGCCCGTCGGCCCACCCAGAGATGTCGCCGTTCGGCATTTCGTCAATACTCTGCAAATTTATACAATATTAAATTTTAAAAGTGTTTAAACTGCAGACTTAGGACGCGGCAGGCTGAAACCACAGACGTAGGAAGCGATCGCGATCTGTGTTACATGTTGTAAAGCATCTTTGCCGTCCTGTTCAGAATTGTGAATTTTCAGAATTTTCGAGATTTATGATCCTCGGTTTAGAATAGGACTTGGGAATCTGTCGATATGGGAATCTGTCAAAACGGGCAAACCCAACTCTTCGTGCGGCCACACACGAGCCCATGAGATTAAGGAACATACACAGACAATTAACAGCGAATTTAACCTGTGTATCAAAAGCGATGGCTAACCCGCGTGCTAAGCGTGGGGATTTGAACGTGGGGATATGGCAACACGACTTTTCCAAAGGAGAAGCCTAATAGTAATAGCTGAAGCCGAAGAACTTTGCCATCGTGTAGGACGTTAATCACGGTATCTACGAAGAAGAGTGGTTTTTTCGCTTTCATTAATTTATTGGAGAACTGCCAAATTAGTCTCAGGCCAACCGAGAAAATAATTTTAATGAGCAGTCAACTTTTTAATATTTCGATCTAATTTTCACTGACCAGATTTATTTTTTACCTTGGGACAAGTGTCCAGTATCTCGAAGAGTATTGGCTCCCCGTCTACCAAAACCTCATGCCGATATTTGCTATCTGCAAAAATAAAAAAGTAAATCAATGTTACAAATAGAATACATTTATAAACTTTACTTTTGAATAGGGTATGTTTTTTTTCTTTGCAACGTTTATATCTCGACTTATTTAGTTATTTTGTTTTAAATTCCTTTAAATATTTTTATATTCACGAATTACTAGTACGCTATTAATAACGGTTTTTTTTCTGTGTTACTGACTGTTACTAAATATATAGGTATATAACCTAATATCTTTTGTGTAGGATACAATATTTGCTATCAACATTTATAAATGTTTTATATATCTCGGATCTCTGTTATTTAAATATATAGAAAGAAATCGTGTGTTGTGTAAGTCGAAGGTAAAAATAGTACAAGCACCAAAGACAATAAAATAAAATAAAATACTGCGTTGCTAAACTGAACTAATTCTACTTAGTAATACCAGCACATTTGTCTGTTACAAATAGGCTATATTTATCACAGAATATTGAATAGTAGTGCTGTGTCATGGACTGTAACTAAGTATGTTATAAAGTCCTAGTACAGCACTATTAAGTGTACGATAATAAAGTGAATTTGCAAGATGCTGACCGCAGTTGTAATTTCATTAGGACGAGGTCGTGTTTTAATAATATTACCTTGTTGATGGTCGTACTCGCCAATGTAGCGTTTAGTTAGGAACCGCACCGTCAGAGCTGAAACAACATAATTTATACTATATTAAAACTGAAGAATCGGCGTGTCTGTATATTGATTGGTTTTTCAAAAAACTGATTGTAAGTGAAAGAGGGAGAGTAGCTGAACACAAAAATACAAGTTTTCAAAAAATGTCCGTCTGTCTGTCTGTTTGTACACGCTAATCTCTGGAACAACTGGACGGATATTAACGAAACTATACAGTTATATAGCTTATAACATCAGAATAACACATAGGCTACTTTTTACCGCGGGAAAATACTTCTTTCCTAGGGGAAAACCTGTTAACGCGGGCGGAGCCGCGGGGCGCCAAGCTAGTTATTAAATATTATTATATAGTACGTGAACAAACCCCGTAGAAAGAGGTAAATTACCTCAGTAAAAATACAATGTGTTAGTTAAATAATAAAATTTTGCGTTCGGGTACCAACTCTCGGTTAGTGAAACTGAACAATCTTGTTGTGGAATTAGTGTGGGTCTATATTAAAACCCATAATTGAAAATGTATATATCGAAAATCCATAATTCATAAGTGTTCATAACGATTAAAATTCATAATTTTGAAATACATATATTTAAAAGCCCTAACTTTAATATGAATACTGTTAGTATGTATAATAATTAAGAAATATAAATTTGACAAATATAGTAAACATATATTATATTATTATTTTTATCACCAAAAATACTGTTTCTCTTATCTTCTTTTTTACCAAAATATCTTAAATTAATGATTTTGAAAGATTATACAATTATGGATTATGCTAAATACTAGGAAATGTATAAAACTAATGATTTACTGTGAATAAAATGAACAAAGCTCCCTGTTTAACCGAGAATCCGAGTCATCTGTGAATATTACATATGAAACACTTTGTTAAACTGAAGATTAGAATTTTTTTCAAGGCTCTTGTTGATAGAATGCAACAATCATACGGTAAAATACTTACTACTACTACTACTTACTACTACTTACTTATACTTTAAAAATCTGCTATTTATTATTTTTTACAGCGTATCTACCACAAAAACTATAAATAAAACTTGTAAAGCTCAAACTTTAATTTGATAAGTCAACAGTCTTTCATTTACGCCACAATGTAAAACTATGTAAAGAAAGCCACCCAGGTAAAATAAATATTAAAAATATATAGGGTTTAATAGTCATTCATTACACTCTAAATTTTAACTATTTATTCTTATTTATGGCTGGTATATAGGCACTGAATGTTTAAGCAGCACTAGCGCAGCGCAAGCATTTGCCTGATCGGGTGACACAATACCACAGGTGGGACACTCCAAAGAACCAACGTGGTTCTAACTTTTATAGCAGACAACCACCAGATGTGAATATAAATAAAAAAAAAAAGTATTTATGGTTCATCGAATACCACGCAACACCATCCGGTGGAGTTTGGCGGCGCCACCGACGGGATGCAGTGAGTGGAAAGATATCGGTCGGGGAACTTGTTTTGGTGCGGGGATGTCAATTTTCCTTCTGTACGAGTAGTACTATTATATACTTCTGTTGCAATAGCCTCCCCTCACTCCGCTTACCAATTTACATTTTGAATGTATTACATTTCCGATCGCTATTTAGGAAATGTGTACATTTCCTAGGAAATGTGTCTAATATAATTTATTTCATACATTTCCTGGCGATTTTAGGCATTGTATACATTTCCTAGGAATTGTATACAATGACGGATTTCATACATTTCCGTTAACACATACATAAATATACAGCACCCAGACAAAAGGTAAACACAAGGTGCTCACCACACGAATGTTTTGTATGTGGGCGGGTTCGAACCCGCAACCCTTTGCTTCGAAGGCAGACTACGGGGCCGTAAATATGTATTTTATTTTATTTTTAGGTCACTGACAGATAATCCATTATTACATGTTAACAAACAAAGCTTAAAAATGGGAGTATAATTATTTTAATCTTTCTTGTTTGCGACTGCCCCTGATGACTCCCAGACTAATAGCTGTGCCCCTTAAAGATGCTGTGGACGAATATCATTCACACTTTTTTTACATACGACGTTTTCCATTTATCATCCAAATAAATGAATGACGAATATCATCAGGCTCGAGCCCCTCGGTGGGGACATGTATGAGCTGTTAATGATCATCCAATTACCAGGTTGTAATTATAACACAAGTTGACAAATTGGAAAATATAGGCATGCCGAGAAATGTTACAATACTAACTGTCTTGTAACATTTCTCGTCTGGCAAGTTTTGCGCCGCAGGTCGCCGCCGCCGCCGCCGCCGCCGCGCGAAGCTGTATCGGGTCGGGTCACTATCTATTTCGTTTCTATACGAGCTATAGTGTTTTTTAGTTAGCACTTGTTATTTTTTAATACCTACTACAACGTCAGTGTACAGAGTTTCTTAAACTTGATCGATCACCACCATCCTATGCAGTGACACTATAAAGTTACCAATGTAAAAAGTATTCGTGAGTAGAATCCTGAGTGTAAACTCGAATATTCAGTAAAAACTTTCTTTTTTTGGATTGTACTACTTTTATTGCATTGCAAATTAATACCCATCCCAGAAAATTGTGCTGTTAAAGAGAGAAAAGGGATAATTTAATAGATCAGAAGAAACTTATAATATTCATACTACATAGTTAAATACTCGTAGGTCATAAAAACATAACTACCCAAAGACGCAGTAATAATATACGACTTGATTACAAGAACATAATATAATCTGTAAATTTACAGTAGCTAGCACATGCGTCTGGACATTTTGACCCGGAGACCCCTAGCAAAAATAATTTTAAAACATTAATTAAAAATTTTAAAACCCCCGCCACTAAACCGTTACTTGATTCTTTCAACAACTAGAAATGAGGTGATTATCTTCAAATGGCTGAAGATATTTTATTGGTTCATAGCTAAGAACACTATCGATTGTGACACCTTGCAAACAAAAAAAAACTAGATCAAAATAGGAGCATCCGTTTAGGAGCTACGATGCCACAGACAGACACACACACGTCAAAATTATAACACCCCTCTTTTTCGTCGGGGGTTAAAATGCGAGTGGCATGTGCTGTCGAGAAGTCTTATGATAAATAATATAATATTCAGAATATAGAACAACACCGTACGATGACGACAATTTGATATGACTGCGCTACGACGACGTCTACGCCGTAGCAGAGGTCGGTAAACTCTCGTAGCAATTGCTACGCTGCGCTTTGTACGCTCTTGCGATGTGTTCCAATTCCAACTATTAATTATTTTCTTTTTATTTTATATTTATTGAATAGGACAACCAACGAATGCACTTAAAACAAAAATATCAAAATTTTGCATGAATGATATTATTAAGCTAAATAAAGTGGTAACTTTATAGTGTCACTGCATAGGATGGTGGGTGATCGATCAAGTTCAAGAAACTCTGTACACTGACGTTGTAGTAGGTATTAAAAAATAACAAGTGCTAACTAAAAAACACTACGGAGTGTAGCTCGTATAGAAACGAAATAGATAGTGACCCTATACAGCTTCGCGCGGCGGCGGCGGCGGCGGCGGCGGCGGCGACCTGCGGCGCATTTGCCAGACGTTAGTATTGTAACATTTTACGATATTTTCGAGCGCTTTGCGTTACATGTCTCAAAACGTTAGATTTACATATTTTTAATCTTATTTGTGCTACATTACAGTGTTGAAGTCGTTTTCTAAGTAAAATAAGATAAACGTTACTTTTTGCATGAAAATTTAACGTTTTTGGCAAAATTTCGGTAATTTTACGCCTTTAAATAAATTTCTTAATTTCCGTGCTACATTTTTCTAGCAGGATTTTAGAAACAAAAAAAATTGTTTTCTCATGTTAATTTTGACTATGGGTCACTGGCAACATTCCGCTGGTCGCAGGTCGCACCGCGCGTCGCGCGAAGCTGTGGCCAGGCCCTAATAGTAATACGGATAACCCCAAAGGTTTATAATAAACTAGCCACCCGCCCCGGCTCCGCACGGGAAAATGGTTATTGTGGATTATTCTTAAGTATATTATGCATGTATTATACATATAAACCTTCCTCTTGAATCCCTCTATCTATTAAAAAAAACCGCATCAAAATCCGTTGCGTAGTTTTAAAGATTTAAGCGTACAAAGGGAGGGACATAGGGACAGAGAAAGCGACTTTGTTTTATACTATGTAGTGATAAGGTACCTTTAGATAAATAGCATTCCGCCCCGCAGCTCCGCTAACGGTAAAAACCTTTTCTTTCCTGGAGTCTTTCTTCTAGTCCATCAAGAAACAAACGTGACACCGACAAACAAACATGATACCGAGTGGGTAACATAATAATAAACATTGTAAAGTGAATATAGTATCGTGATATATTTTGGACAATTTACACAATATCTTTATAATTTATAGCCTATGTTTTATTCTGATTCGTAAGCTATATAATAATTGTAGTTTCATTAAAATCCGTTCAGTAGTTTTTGCGTGAAAGTGTAACAAATAATTATAAATCTATCCATTCATCCTTCCTCACTTTCGCGCTTATCATATTAGTAGGATATTTAGATTACGACTTTATAAGTGATCATCATATGCCACATTATAGGGCATTCCAGCTAACGAGCGATCAGAGCGATGATACTATTGGAGCTGCAATATTCAAAATGTTTTATTCGAAAAAAGATTACACAAATCATTTTTCGACGTCAAATTTTAATGAAATTACTAAGTTTTGCTCAAACCGGCTAGCTCCCGTCTTACACTAATGAATAGAAAGAGGTGATGAGATATTAGTTTGCTTCTATTTAACATCACCTAAAATCCTCTTATGCAATGGGTGGTGGCGGATTAGGGCCTCTTCCTTGGTTGTGACCGCACTCTGTTAGGGACTACTATTTGGTATTCTGTGACTCTGTGCTTGGTAAGCGAGTTCGGGACACGAGACACCAGCCGTTTACAGTTACACAGGTGAACGCTGCTGCTTATTGCGAGTTATACAGCTACCTTTAGTTGCCTCTTTATGTTACGTACGACATGATTCATCAGATTTTAAACCAAACCTCTAAACTCTCATGTTGCCACTAATAGGATATCTGGTTTTAAAAATTTTGCTTTGAATACAACACCTGAATGCTTTGTTGAGTATTTTTAGATAGAATTCTTCTCAAAATAGCGGCCAGTCCTCGGAAATAATTCTTGTTGGAATTGTTTGATTCGCGTGGCCATCAAACTCATAGAGAGGGCGTGGGTGGGTGTTCTTTTACTGAATGGCATTCTATTCTAACATGATTATAACAAACATTTCTATTTTAATATACCTAATCTATTAATGAATATCACAAAAACCATGTCAACAGAATTTTTAAATGTTATATTATATTATTAAACTAGCTGTCTGCCGGCGGCTAGGCCCGTGTTGTTTTTGACTTTTCCGTAGTAATTTTTAACTATCCCACAAGTACTCTTTAATTTTCCGGGATCAAAAGTATCTAAGATGTTGACGGGGGATATAAAGTACCACCATGTAAAAATTTCACTCAGCCGTCGGTTCTACGCGCAATGTGCCCTGCCCATTGCCATTTAAGTTTAGCTAATTTTCGGGCTATGTCGGTGACTCTGCGGATCTCATAATTCCTGATTCGACCACGCAAGGAAACTCCAAGTATAGCCCTCTCCATCGCTCTTTGGGTGACTTTGAGCCTTCTTATGAGGTCCATCGTAAGCGACCACGTCTCAGATCCGTAGGTAATCACTGGCAACACACATTGGTCAAAGACTTTAGATTTAAGACACTGCGGTAATTGGGACGAAAGGAAAGATTTGTATTTTTGTGTGTGTGTTGAATAAACTCAAAAACTACTGAACCGATTTCAAGTTCTTTCACCATTATAAAGCTACATTCACCTTGAGTAACATAGGCTACCTTTTACCGCGGGAAAAATGCCTTATTCCCACGGGAAATCCTATTAACGCGGGTGGAGCCGCGCCGGAAAGCTATGGGGTAGGCTCGAGACTTGCCCAAAAACAAAACAAAAATTACATTAATTCCAGTCATTCATTCGCGTGTTATATCAATAATTCGTACTCACATTTTACATCTAAAAAAGGCTATTTTCGAAATACAGAGTGGGTATTACGATCAAACAAGACAAAACAGTGCTACATCTATTTATAACAATTCCTGATTATAACACGTGCCCCCGTTTCGTTTAATTTTAGTTTTTACGCATAACATCGTGAATATGAAACAAACGCTGTAGGCCTACTCCGAGGCGTTCATCGACACGGCCGTGTCGTTGTCAAGAGGTTTGTCGGAGGGAGAGGTCCAGTTGTGAGGTAACTGAGGGCCATTGAGGATTTCAAGAGGCTCATTGAGGATTTCAAGAGGTCTACTGAGGTTTCTTTTTTGTAAACATGCCAATGTCATTTTCTGAAATAAACTTTGACACGCACCCTCTGACCAAAGCGAACATTGCTAAGGAGTATGCACTAAAAGACATGACGATATAAAATGACACAATAACACTATTACACTGAAACATTGCTTCTAGTCATATGTTGATGGGTGGTTGTGTAAAAGTTATAGCAGTTGATTCGATAATCTGTGGAGATTTAATGTTTTAAAAACTATACCTTTCAGAGATATATTGACGTCATACATTTTTCTGTCCTTATTTAACGACATTTCAGGAGGTTTCCGGTGGTCTTCTTTCTGTTTCGCGCCCAAATTTTGCCCCTCTGAAGTCTCATGTCACGATCGACAAATTGATTTTGAAGTTAAATTAAAAAAAAATGGACGACAAACCCACGGCACCAAAATTGGTGCCGTGGCTTTGTCGTCGGGACCGATTTCTCTTCAAATATATAATATTACCTTAAACTGATGACTGATACTAAAACTACAGGATATATGACACATGTTTACAAAAAAAGAGATCTTTTTATAAAGCCGTCTTCTCATAATATCCGTTAGAAAAAAGGTCTCGCAAATTTCAACCTCTGTCTCTGCAGACTTCACAAGCTGTGTCGATAGATTCATCTCCTTCATTGAAAAACTTGAATAATACTAAAACTAATGACTGATATTAAAAATACGGGATATATTTTACGTGGTAAACAAAAATTGTATCTAAAAGTTTTGTAGTTTTGGCACCGTGATCGAAGGAAAACGAGTCTACCAAACTACTATAATCCGTGTCACCATCGACATATAATGTTAATATCTTTAAAATTATTCAAGTCTGAAGTAATATTGTACTTGATACTAAAACTTAAAAATATACGTGACATCTCTTTAAAATTTTGATCTAATTCATGAAGTAGTTTTGAAGATATATCTGTAAGAAAAAGGCCTAGCAAATTTTAGCTGATTTCGAAACTGTCACTATAAGCCGTGTCGAGAGATAAGTCTACTTAATTTAAAAATGAATAATACTTAAAAGTGATGACTGTTTTTGAAAATAGAGGATATATTTAACGTATAAAATGAATATTGTATAAAAAAATCCAGTATTATGTGCAGCGTGACCGCAGGAAAATGAGTCTTAAAAACTGCCATAATCCGTGCCACTAACGACATTATAAATGTTAATATCTCATAAAATATTTAGGTTTCGTGCAATATTTTACTCGAAACTATTTAAACTGAATATACGTGACTTCTCTTAAAGATCTTAATCATTATTAATGAACTAGCTTTCCGCCGCGGCTCCGCCCGCATTTACATCTTTTCCGTGGAAATGAGGCATTTTCCCGGGGTAAAAGGTAGCCTATGTTACTAAGGGTGAATGTAGCTTTCCAATGGTGAAAGAATTTTCGAAATCGGTTCAGTAGTTTTTGAGTTTATACATTACAAGCATACACGCACACACACACACGCAAGCACACACACACACACAAATACGAATCTTTCCACTTTATAATAATATATATATATATTATTTAGTATGATTTTTCTGAAAGATATATCCGTAAGAAAAAGGCCTGGCCTATTTTTACCTACTTTATAAACTGTCTCGAGAATTCTATTAAAAAAATTTTTTTTTTTCATTACAGTTCGAAAATACCCTTCGTAGACTTTATGAAATAAAACTAACGAGAGTGATTTATTAATACTCGTACTTTAATTACAATAACAAAGCTATACGAAACAAATATACATTGTCATTTTAAATTAGTGATATAAATATATTTAAACTAAGGTTTTACACAGTCTTTCTTTCACAGGCAAACAAACAATACGTATCAAATCAATTACAATTTTAACGTCGTCCTTGTATAAAACTATCAAACAGTTATTTTAAGCCGTATACGAGTATATTGTGCACATCTGTTTCGCTTTTCTGTGTTTACTTCTCTCTTGCTTCCTTGGTCTGCTGTAACACATTTCCTTGGATATAAACTGCGGTACCTGTTGTGTCCTATTCTTTTTTATGTACAATAATGGTTAAATGAATAAATTATTTCATATAGTTCCAAACGCTTTAGGCTTTGAGCAAAGACATTAGAAATGCTTCATTATTTTCAGTTGTTGTTGTTATTTTTAGTATGAACTTCTCATATTGTGATTATTTTTGATTATATTATTATTAAACTTTTGTGTAACAATTATTGCAATTTAATTATAATTATTAATTAAAAGTATCAATTAAATATTTATGCTTTTGTATCAGAAAGTAAATAAATATTGTATGACGTTGTCTGCCAGTTGATGCTATATCGTAATCTATGACACAGAAATTATATATAAGATCTTCAATATGGAGGTTGGATTTCTGTATCATCTTGTTATGGACTTAAATGTTGCGACAAATATTTTATTAATGACATAAAAGTCAATGTACCGTTCAAAGTTTTATATAAGTTTAAAAAAGTAAAGGTATTATTGTAAAATTTGCCTGAATTATCGAATAAATTCCATCAAACTTCTGTCAGTCGATTTCCGGTTCAAAAATATAAAAATATAAAAACTAGTCCATGGCCTTGTCCTCCCCCTCTCAAATCTCCTGTCAGCCACTGACAGGAGATTTCAGAGGACTGCAGAGACACACTCAGAGTTTGAGTCAATTGCGTATCTATGTTTTAGACACATGGTTCTGTTTAATTTGGGAATATATCGTAAGAAAGTATCTCCCGACGACAACAAGAAGATTGTATCAATGGTCTCAATTCCACGCGTCCACCGTCTAAATAACTTAAAATTAAAATGTCTAATGCTAAGTTCACACGCGTGCCGTGCAGCCCGGCGGGCTGCCTGGCGGGCTGCCTGGCGGGCTGCGCGGCATGCAGCCCGTCCCGGGCCGGCGGTCATTCAAGCTGTTCACACGCACGCCGTCGTGTCAGTCAGTGCCAGAATGGCGAGCAGCGAGGATCTCGATGTTGTTGCTGCCATATCCTTTGGCCTTACTTATTTTTATTGGAAAAAGAAATAAAATTATGAACGACGGAGAAAAAGAAAAATACTGCAAAGAAAAAAAGATCGTAGCGACTTTCTTAGCAACGTTGAATGAAGATCCACTCGTTGCGAAAGCGCGGGGTAGACTGACTGCCCGCGTGCGTGTAAACAGTCACCGGGCGCCCGCACATTCATCCTTTGAACTTTGCCAAAAAACCGACACTTGCCCGGTTCGCGACATTCACTTTCACAGGCGCGTTCACGGGCTCGGGCGTACCGTTTACACGCTCGCCGCTCGTGAATGTGAATGTGCACGTTGAATGTGGAGTTGAACGCGTGCGTGCGACATTCACGTTCACAGGCGCGTTCACGGGCTCGGGCGTACCGTTTACACGATCGTGAATGTGAATGTGCACGTTGAATGTGGAGTTGAACGCGTGCGTGTGAACTAAGCATAAAATTTAACGAGTTTAAGTTGGTTATATCCACAAGTGCTATTCTACGGAGCCAGGCCAACTAAATTTAACGGGGTTTAAGCGACTTGCTAAATTGTCTAAGTTGAGTTCAAGTTGTTGTTTTTTGATGTTATTTTTATGAGAAAGGCAAATTGTCCTTGCCATACAACCTAATCATGTTTATTAATAAAAATTATCAGAATTTGTAAAAAAATCCTTAAGGAAGTTTTTATTTGTGTCAATTCATAATAAGTAGAAGTACAGTAACACGTGTAGGTGAACACTTTGAACTTAGGAACTCCGTTATTACGTAGGTAACAGTAAAGGCGAATATTACTGAGCAAATGTCCAGCCGCGTGTGCTGGTTCCTGTACATCTTGAAATATAGTAAATAAGCAGGAATAGTACAGTCAAGAGCAGGTCAAGTCATACTGAACCCACGCATCGCGATTCTCTCCCTTTTTGAACGCTGCAAAATCCAAAGTGTTCAACATAACATGAACTTGAATATTTCGCGTAAAAATGGCATGCATATTGCGTTTGGCCAACTAAAGCTAAGTTGAATTAATTGTCTATGGTTGCCTAAAATAAGGAACGTCAGATTAAAATTAGCAATGTCAGTTGAATTTGACAGTTTGCGTAGAATTGCAAAGTGGTTTAGCGACACCTAATTAAAATTAGACATTTTAACGGCCGCTCTGGAATTGGGTCCATCATATTCAAAATTAAACTGAAACCATTTTTTTAATTATTCTTTTATATTAATAATTATAAACTGTCATTCGCTGTTATTTGAACCAAAGTATGTGCCTAATCTGCATTAATTAAAAAAGCTAGTTGTTTAATAAACTAAACAAGATTTCAAGTGTAATCATGATCTGGCTTTCACTAATTGTTGAAAGGATCCCTGATTTTAATCATCTGTGGCGGAGGTTCTCCCATATTAAAAGAGGAATAGTGGAACTCTTTTCAGCCTCTTGTCTGTCAAATGATGTTTATGACATTTATTTATAACATTTAAATATTTATTTGTTAAATATTTCAACAATAAAAAAGCGCCAGGAAGAAATAGTATTGAATTGAGGTAAATCTGCGCTCTTTGCAGCTTTAGAGATGATTTTCAGGCAGGAGAGGACGTAGAAGATTAAGACGTTCATTTTTAGATGAAGTAAAGGAAAAAGTTGAGGTTATGTCGTACCAGGAAGTCAAGAAGCTGGCTATGGACAGAGAGAGGTGGTGATTACTCCACGGACAAGTGCCTCGCTCTTAAATTTTGTATGTACAGTGATTATGGTAAACAGACATGCTTAGTTTGTCTGCTCATCAATCTAATCTGATACTATCCTTTTTTTTTTCAGATTTTATTTAAAAAAGTTAAACTTTTATCGAAGTACTTTCAAAAGACATGTACATCGCATAAAGCAACGTTTTATGTGGTGTCTGGTGGTGGTAATTATATTGAATAGATAATCTATTAGATAATATTCGTATCATGAGAAATAGAAAAAAATCTGTTACTTTACTATACATATAATCTCATTTAAAATACTAATCTTAACACTGAAACAGGGCGGTCTTTTTGTACAAGATTATTGTTGTTGTATCTATTTACTTGTTAAAATTATAACTGGTATAATATTATATACTATTCAACATTACACTTGTTCTTGTTTTGTTCTTAATCTGATTTAGTATGTAAAGGTAGGCAAAGCCTGACCCAAGAAATAAGAAAGCTACTCGGGGGGCGCCACGTGTATATTTTTATGTTTATGGCAACAATTTCTATTATTATATTAGTTCCATTGAAATTCCGCAATATGGCGAGGTTTCTTATTTCTTTGGTCAGGCTATATACAGATATTTCCGTCTTTATGAGCATCTGTCCTTATGAGAATCTGTCTTTTTGAGAATCTGCCCTTTTGCGAACTTGCGAAATTGCGAAAGGCAATCATATACCTTGATTTTACGTGTATAAAAAATTTAATTTATTCCCTTGGTCGGTTAAGGTCAGATTCTGTTTAAAAAAACATAACTGGTACCTACCTAACCTACACACAAAATTTACCTACTTTAATATCTGATTTCTAAAAAGTTAGGAGTAATTTAAAAAGAAAGTACTTTTTTTTTTATTGACCTAAGGTCTTGTGTCGAAATGGTACGAACATTCAAGCTTCACCGGACTTGAAAAAGAAAGTTCATTATGTGTACTTAAATATTCTGAAAGGTGCCCCATGCTTATGAAATACTGATACTATGCCAGATATGGGCAGCAGGGTTCCTTTTTTATCACGTGTAGCATTAAACAACAGCGGAAAATCTTCCTCACTTCCTTAGGACACAATACATTATAAATATACTTTATAATACACTTTCAAGGGATAGAGCAGTATGGTTTGTCTAATAATTGAATCATTCCATCAATTATTGCTTCAATACGATATTTTTATATTTTTTGACGATTGACAATAAGTTTACGTCTATGGAGTAAGAAAAAACAGCGAGGTCAATGAGATTGTCTATGTTTTCACTCTCACTGCTATCTTCGGTGCTCTTCTATGACCCTCTTTGGACCCTCTTTCAGCTCCTCTTCGTCCCTCAGAGGGAATTCCTCCTGACAACGACACGGCCGTGTCGATGCCGCGTCGGAGTAGGCCTAATTTGTTACGTGATGATTTATTTTCCGCGGCTCAAATAATCTCAATTGAAATGTCGTGGTTTGAAACTTATTTGTTTACATGGGGAGTTTCAGCGGCCAATCCAGCGCATATTAGCGCGCTGAGTCATGTGGATTCTAAATGTTTGTAAACACCTGACAAGCCCAAAGATTACGTAGGGCTGTCAAAAATGGAACTGCTTAAAATAATAATTTAATGGCAATATTCATATTTTCATGCTATATTTATGCCGTTATTTATGATTGTCGCTTGATTAAAAGTTTCGAATTAATAGTTTCGTGTTATGGACCTTTTTATTTGTCTACGAGCTGACCGCCCATGGCTACGCCCTCGTTATTTTTTTACTTTTCCGTGCACAGTTTTCCGTAGGAATGAGAAATTTACCGTAGTAAAAAGTATCTAAGATGTTGACCGGGGATATAAGGTACCACCATGCAAAATTTTATTTTAATCGGTCCAACAGTTCCGGAGATTAGCCCGTACAATGTACTGAGTTGTATATATAGTTTTTTAATAATTCCACGTGAACTCTTTAATTTCCCGGGATAAAAGGTATCTAAGATGTTGACCGGGGATATAAAGTGCCACCATACAAAATTTCATTTAAATCGGTCCCGTAGTTTCGGAGATTAGCATATCGACGGTTCCGAGGCGACTTCGCTTAAGCGACATTTTGAGAACTTTACAGGAGAGCCATTTAAAGATTTGATTTTCGAAAAAAAAATCGTAGTTAATTTAATACTGAATCAATTTTGATAAAACTTAAATCATTATAAAATATAAGAATCGCGCTTTATTTATTTCTATTACCGTTCAAATTGGACCATAAACAATAGAGATAGCTGTCGCTTAAGTCAAATTGTATTATTTTTGGAATAAGGATGAATGATTTAAGCACCAACATACTTTATTTTGAGATCAGGTAAAACAGCTGAACTCTTTAAAACAATTTATGTAGTTTAAGGTAAAACGCCTCAAATGATAGGCAATATCTATCTTGAACGAGGTAAAAAGGATTATGTTCAAAATTTGTCTGAAACAAAACAAGGAAGAATAATTTAACGAGCATAAGTTGTATTTCTAAAGACGGGTAAAACAGCTGAAGGAGCGACTTCGGTTTTTTTATATTAACTGAAATCCTTGAATATGGCGTTTAAATGTTGTGTTGGTCCTTAAGCTTTTTCATATTTCGAAATTGAAGTAAAATGTTCACGTTTCAGAATAATTAAAACACAAAGTATCAGCAAAATCTAATTTAATGTAATGTACGTACTGAATGTAACAAAATTTAAAAGGGAGATCAATAATTTAGTCTTATCTTAGGTAAAATTAGGAACATTTAAATTAGGTACCGTCGTAAAAACACTATTCTTTTTCATTCGTTATTTGTATAACACGCTTACCTATTATAAAAAAAATTGGTATGCTCGATGACCTCAATAGAGTTTCCCAACAAGTGGGTCTGAAGATGAACATGGAGAAGACAAAAGTTATGTTGAACGCCCATGTAGTACCCACTCCAATGAAAGTTGGGGACTCCGCTCTTGAAGTTGTAGAGTGTAGGTAGACCATTACGTCTATCTGGGACAAACAGTCCAGTTAGGTAGATCCAACTTCGAGGGAGGTCAATCGTCGAATCCAACTCGGCTCGCGTTCGGGAAGCTGCGCAATATCTTTTCGTCCCAAATACCGCAGTCTTAAGTCTAAAGTCTTTGACCAATGTGTGTTGCCAGTGATGACTTACGGATCTGAGACGTGGTCGCTTACGATGGGTCTCATAAGAAGGCTCAGGTCACCCAAAGAGCGATGGATAGGGGCTATGCTTGGAGTTTCCTTGCCTGATCGAATCAAGGATGATGAGATCCGCAGGTGAATCAGAGTCACCGACATAGCCCGAAGAATCGCGAAACTTAAGTGGCAGTGGACGGGGCACATTGCACGTAGAACCGATGGCCGTTGAGGAAAAAAGGTTCTTGAATAGCGGCCACGCGCCGGAAGACGTAGCGTGGGCAGGCCCCCTTTGCTAAATAAATAAACGGTAAACAACTAGATCAAACTACTTATTTCTTATAATTTTGAATGGAGACGCTTTATAACATCAAATATTGCTATTAAAGATATCTATATTGCAATCCAAACACATTTTAATGAGCGGGCTATTGCGTGAAACATTATTGTTAATTGAAGTATTGTTAGTTGAAATTTAACTTTAAACTCCACAGACACTCACATTATTTTTTTGTGAGACTAAGGTATTTACCCTCGGTAAAATGTACCTTTATCCTTTTCCAAGATTTATTTTTTCTCTGTACTTAGTACTTCTTTTCGCCCTTCAGCCAGCTCTACCCGCACCAACAGTTTTTCCCATGCGAATAACATTTTTCTCGCGGTAAAAGTAGCCTATATCCTTCCCCAAGGTCTATTCTATCACTATACCAAGTTTCATCAAAACTTTTTGCCCACTCTGCCATTTTTCTTTGGGAATAAATTATTAACCCGTTGGGATAAAGTATTTTCCTGCGGTAAAAGTAAGCTTTTATCCACACCTTAAATCTTTTATATCCCTGTACCAAGTTTCATCAAAAATTTTCACCCGCACTACTATTTTACCCGTTGGGATGAAGTATTTTAACGCGGTAGAAGTCACCTAGCCTCTATCCCTCCCTAAAATCGATTATATCTCTGTACCAAGTTACACCAAACTTTCCACCCGAGCTACCATTTTCCCTTGGGAATAAGCTATTTTCCCGCGGGAATGAGGTATTTTCCCACGGTATAAGGTAGTCTTTATCCCTCCCTAAAATCTATTCTATCTCTGTACCAAGTTCCATCAAAACTTTCCACCCGCGTTGCCATTTTTCCCGTGGGAGTTTTCCCGCGGTAAGAGGTAGTTTATATCCATCTCCTAGGTCTATTCTATCAGACCCCAAGGTCAGATTGGTATAGATGTTACGGCTAAAACCCGAAGTGCGGCTACACCTAGTTTTAACCGGTTAGAACTAGGTGTAGCTACTTACTCTTGGTTAAACCTAGTACGAGCCGATTGTTTTCGGGTAAAACTAGGTCTATCCTTCATCATGCCGGCTACAACTAGGTCCGGCCATTCCCTGTTGGATAAAACTAGATCTATCCGATATCATTCCGGCTAGAACTAGGTTCAGACTATCCCTGTTGGATAAAACTAGATGCACAGTTTAGATTGTTCTAATAAATACTTTATGTTACTTTATAAAAGTGCGATTTATAATTATAATAATGTCCTTTAAATTATAATATTCAACTATTGTTTGTAGTTAAAACAAATTTCCTGATTGTTCCTATTATATTAAAAATTGTACTCCTAATAATTTGTGTTAATTATTACAATATGATTTATAATAATAAAAAAACTCTCTACGTTTCTTATTATTGGATGTTTTTTTAATATCTAAAAAAAGCTCTGCTGATAGCATGCCGGCTACAACTATGTACAGCCAATCCCTGTTGGATAAAACTAAGACACGCGCTGCTGCTGCAGACAGTGAGTCACACTCGCTAGTAGACCTGCAGTAGATCAGCAGCACCTGGCGCTCACAACCTGCAGAGGCGCGTGCCTCGCTATGCCCTTCACCCCGCGCCGCTGCTGCAGATGCTGTGAGTCATGAGTGTGACGCGGGGCGGAAGGAAGGCGTGGCGGGACACCCATCTAAGTTTTATCCAACAGGGATTGTCTGGACCTAGTTCTAGCCGGAATGATATCGGATAGACCTAGTTTTATCCAACAGGGAATGGCCGGACCTAGTTGTAGCCGGCATGATGAAGGATAGACCTAGTTTTACCCGAAAACAATCGGCTCGTACTAGGTTTAACCAAGAGTGTGTGGCTACACCTAGTTCTAACCGGCTAAAACTAGGTGTGGCCGCACTTCGGGTTTTAGCCGTAACATAGATACCAAGTTTCATCAAGTTTCCGCCCCACGGTTCCGCCTGCGCTTACAGTATTTCCCATGGGAGTGAGGTATGTTCCCGCGGTAAAAAGTAGCCTATGTCCGTCCGCAATATCTTTTCTATCTCCGTGCCAAGTTTCATCAAAATCGGTTCAGTGATTTGGCGTGAAAGCGTAACAAAGAGGCAGACAGAGTTACTTTCGCACTTATAATAATTAATAGGGAGTAGGGATAGGGATTTAAAATCTGAAACAGTCATAAATTATCTTTATCTTTTTTTACTCTTCGTCACTTCTTTCGTCTTCCTCATCTATATCTATCAAAACCACCTCGCACGACGATTCTTACATTTTGAAAACACGTTACTCAAATGCGCCAACGCTCATTGATACCGCATAGACTTAAACGACTTGTTACAATTTTATCCTTGATTTTTAGATCAAAGTATGAATGATTTAAACACCATCTTTGATATTATTATAAGGTTCAAACGACAAAATTTCCTTAAGAAATTTAAAGAAAAAGCGCTTAAAAATGGTTGAATATTGTATTCACCGTGATGAAAAATATCTCAACCAACTTATAATTAATATTTTAGTTTTCGTAAAAAGACCTCAACCAACAAAAACTTTTTTTTTTGTTTGGAGATAAAAGTCTCAAGCGACATCGATTAAAAAATCCATACAAGGTAAAATGATTCAAGTGATCTCATTTCTGGATCGTGGATAAGGTAAAATAACTGAACTCTATTCATTATGCATTTCAGCACAAGGTAAAAGGCCTTAAGGTTCTTATCAATTTTATTTAAAAAGAAGTAAAATGACTCAAGGAAGAATCGAGTATATTTTATGCATTTTTAAAATAACTTAGGTACATTATTTTTAAAAACATGCAAAATTAATGTCGCATGACTCCTTGAGCCAGAAATTGATGTCCTTTTTCACCATGGACTCAAGCGCCAAAAAAGTGCGCCGATTGTCGTCAAAGTCCGCTCAAATGAAGATAAAAATGCGCTGATTCCGAATATGTATATAAGTCAATATCGCCCATGGCGTCGCTTAAGCGAAGTCGCCTCGGAACCGTCGATATACAAAGAGACAAAAACAAACAGAGAAACAAAAAAAATATCTGGATAATGTTCTATTTCACTTCTTACGTCTCCCTGACTCGGTTTTTAGCTGAGAGTATAAATAGAAAAATTCTAAGTTTTTAACTTCTTTTTTCTATATACAGAAATTCACTTACAGTTTGTTTATAAGATAACATTAATAATAACTGCTTAATATATAGAGGAGGGACTGGAAATAATAAAAATACTCACACTGCTTGACTTATTTCAAAAAGTTTAGGCTACAGGGCAAACCACCCGATCGTATTTGTTTTAGCTTCTAATGTAGCTGACTAAATTAAATTGTCCAGAGAATATATTTTCTCAAATTTTTGATACGATCATAGTTCGTTACTAAAATGTCAAGCACCACAATTAAAAATCGGAAAATATAGTTTTTTTTTTTCACTTTTTCGGCCATTACAATGTAATCGTCAACGTGACCCTAACAGGTGTTAATAATCTTGGAAGTTTTCTATAATAACAAGCTATAATAAAACTGGGCACATGACGTAAACACCTATTCTAAAAATATTATAATTTGTTACAATAATTAAAGAAAAACAACATGAAAATTATTCGACACAATGGAAACTTGATAGTGCGTAAAAACAAACCACTTTGGTTGGCTAGACGGAGTTCACTTCGGTCAAGGAATGACGTCAGAGGTTTTGAATGACTGACACCAGGGTTTGTGAGGACGGTCCTGGATAGGTTTCAACACCTACGCTAGAAGACGGCCCAAAGAAATCACTAACTAATGGAAGCATTTACACATAGATATGTGAAGTTTAAGTTTTAGTGTGTGTGTAAGTTGGTACAACCCAACACTTCCTGAGAGCGCCCCGTATGCGTCCGTACCCTGGACGCCCAAGGAATGGACACAGTGGTTACCTGTGACTTTGTAGTAACAACAACTGCGATCGCACACCCAAGCGTGGGTATTAAAAGGCAACACCTACCTTCCCAGGGAATAACTTTTTTTGCAGATATCGGATCAAGGAGGACAATTTTATTCATAATGATGTTCTGAACAGATCTGCCAATTTTCAGCTTTGTGTGAATTAACGTATCGTTACCCCCTATTTTAGGTCCTAAATTGACTTAAATATGTATAGGTATTATACACCATACAGTAATATTTTGGTAGCGAAAAACAATAGGGAAAATATTTAATAGATAACAATATTGTACAGGTACCTAATGTACTTGGATTAGAACTGAGGGAGTACTCCATTCAGGGTAGTACCTAGACTACTTAGGATACTTACTATAGCAATTTTTGATAGGTGGAAACCGAGGTAAAACGTAGTCATTATCTATTTTATATCCAGGAACATTTTGACGGTCTCGTAGTCGGTAGCGCGCTTGCTTTCGAACCAAAAAGGCAAGGGTTCGAATTCCGCCCGCCCAGGGCAAACATTCGTATGATGAGCAAGTGCTCATCATACAAATGTACATAAGTATGTGTTAGCCTTATACGTATGTATGGATACCCATAATACAGGCTTTGCCTAGTTTGTGGTCAGATGACCTTGCGTGTGAGATGTCCCCACATAAAACTATGTTTTCTTTACGTAAAACTTTGAAAATCGCATCCAATTTGGTGTACGTAGGTAGTAGATTTTGCGTGAAAATATTTGAATTATTTTTATGCTTGGTTTTTATTTTTCCTCATAAAATTATTGGTTTTATCACATTTACAAACACGATTTCATATTTCCAGAGACAATACGAGTAGGTAAATTGTTTACATGAACTCATACTAGTCTATATTTAGAATTATAAAATTGATAGCGAAGTCCTGTCTTTGTCTAACAGTGGCCCTTCACCTGTGGGTTTCCGTTCATTTGTTCAGGGCGAACAGCACTGATGGACATGTGCGAGTTGAGAGTTTTTGTGTGCGAGTTGATCAACTCTCCTCTTGAGAAACCTCCCTCAGCATAACACCTTCACAAAAATATATTTAGAGAAAATAGGTACTATTCATTTTATTAATTTGGTAAATTGTTGGTAAATATTTCATTGTAATGTCATGTTCTCTTTTAAATAAAACAATATATTGAAGTACCTAATCCTATTAAGTACTTATTTCTACGAAAAACATTGTTACAAATAATGATGGACTATGCTTACTCTTATTTATATTTAACTTTTTCCCGCGTTGGGACACGAGACAATTTGTTTTCTGTTTTAGTTAAGTTTGAGGACAAATGAAAAATCTTAAATCATTAAAAAGTAGAATAGTGTAGCATTTTGCGAAGGCACTACTGTACCCCTACCATGAGTTGCTATATAACGTAACTTACGCGCTCGATATCGACTACGTAAACGTGCATTTAGTATGGAGAAATTTTACTTCAGATAACTGTCAATAGATGGCGTAGTTTTAATTCCATACTAAATGCAAGTTTACGTAGTCGATATCGAGCGCGTAAGTTACGTTAGCAACTCATGGTAGGGGTACTGATCATCATTCTATATCTCTAGCTAGCGTCTAGCACCTAATTTAATTTGCATTGCGGCTTATAAGACGCTAATAGGTAAGTACCTATTTTAGAACTGCGAAGTAAGAGCTACTGGGCCATTAAAGATCTGGTTAGAGGTAAACTGCAGTGACCACTAAAACGAAACCTCATGGAAATGTGCTACCCATTCTTACCTACGGTGCGCAGACATGGGCTTTGACTGATATCCTAACACAAATAATTGACGTGGCTCAGAAGGTCGCCCACTTAAAGTGGGACTGGGCAGGACAGGCCAGCTATATGACAAATGAACTCTGGCTCAAAAGAATCAACAATGGGTGCCTCAAAATGCAAAATGGTGTCGTGTCGGCCCCGCAAGAGGTGGCGAGACGAGCTGATTGCGTATTCAGAGGATTGGGAGAACATAGCTTGGGATAGGGAAAACTGGAAAAAGATGAGAGGGGCCTTTGCCCTTTGTAAGACACAACAGTCTAAAAAAAGAGTGATGAACGACGAAGCGGCACTGCACCTTTAACGCAAATGATAACCAAAGTCATGCATTTCTAGCTATTTAGTAGAATCGGCCTTCAGTAGTGTGCGTCCGGTGTTTAGGAAAGTTCAGTCATCGATAATGTTAATATAACAGGATATGAAGCAAGCGAATAACAGTCGAATCAGCAGCACAGGTGGAACACTACAAAGAAACAACGTGATTTGTAATTTTATAAGACAACGACCAGACGTAGGTAAATGAAAATTGAAGAGCACCCGACATCACCTGGCGGAGTCTGGCGGCGGCGCCTGCGGGGTGAGTCCGGAACTCGTTTTGGTGCGGAGGTGAATGTCCGTTCTATACGAGTTGTACTACTTCTGTGTCAGTAGGTCGAGAAAATTAAAAACGCGGTGACATAATGGTCTTAAGAGATCTCCGAGATCTACCCGCACTTCTGTATAAGCCCCACAGAACTTGTTACCTAGTACATAGGTACGTTTCGAAAGTCTAGAGGTCCTCTTTGTGCACATATTGTATTCAGCTTCATACAGAAAAGAAACGAGATTTCGGAAAAGCCCATAAATACAATAAGTAGATACTCACTTTTAAATGTATGGACCTACCTGATCCCACCTAAGACACTTTGGAGCAGCGTACATATAAAAGTACGACTATTAGTCGAAAATAAGAAGGTACGGGAGATGTATCTTGGAGGAGAAAGCTTGGAATCTTGGACAGAATTCAGAAGAAAAGCTTCTTTGCTTAAAAAACTCTTAATGCAATACAAAGTCGAATACTCAAGTTCTATGGACAGGTTTCAAGGTGGAACAATAACTGCATTTATGCAGCGTCTTGTCGTTTAGGCAAAGTAAAAGTCACTTTATCACGCGGAATATAGCCTATGCGGCGGCGAACCGACGGAATTAATATAAACTTTTTACGACGGGCCCTTGTAAGGGTTCGAAAATATCTGCCAATAAAGAAAAAAGGAGAGATAATACTGCGAGTAACATCCATGACCCACCTGAATACACAGGAATTTGACCACGACGACATGAGTGTTACTGTGTTTGTGTTTTAAATGTTATGTTTTGGATGCTGTGAATGAAAGTCTTCCATTCTATTCTACGGATAAGAAGATAATATGATGCTAGCAGTCGGACGATATCGTGTGGTTATCGTTACCGTCAAATGTGAAAACGGTCTTTGCCAGGAGCCCCAGTCTTCGACTGGACCGAAATAACATTTATTTATAATTCAAGTGCGATCATTGGTAACCGAACCAGTACTTGGCGCCTTTGTATTCCGATTCAAGGAAAAGTACAGATTGAAATAGCATAAGGTAGATCAAAGTTCTGTGATTGATTTCAGTTCTGGAAGTACACGTGGTAAAAATCCCTTCACACACGTAGCTCTAAAATTTATAGTGGGTTGATAAGTAGTTAGTCTAGTCTAGACTAATTACTTATACTACTACAATAAAAAAAAACACATCATAGGTTAGTTTTCTACCTTCCAACGAAAAAAAGAAGGCGTAAAAAAATTTAAGGCGATAGTGTTCCATCATATGCAACAGTAAAAAACTGGGATGGGATAACAAGCGTTCAAGGTGAACATCGCTCCGACCGCCCCAAAATTGTCACTACACCGGAAATGATCACCAAAGTGCATGATATGGTTTTATCAGACCAGCGACTAAAATTATCTCAAATAGCTGAGGGAACTAGGCGTTTCAAAAGAACGGACACATGACGGACAGTGGGGAATTGGGTATGGTAAGGTGTGTGCCGCGTTCGCTCACGGTTGATCAGACACAAATTCGAATGCAAAATGTCGCAAGAATGTTTAGGTCCTTAAGTATATAAATTTTCTTAGGTCGTTTTAAGAGTGATATGACTAATTTATTCGCGGCGATCTATAACTACTGACAACACTGTATTTATATTTTTAGTATTTATTGAATTAAGTTGTATTATATTTATTTTTCTTTAAACCCCATTTCCGCGCACCTTCTTATCTATCTCAGAATATCAGATAAAATATTTATCGATTTTATCTCACTTACTTACAATAAGTTGGCTAGAAGAGATCTTTGTGTAGCCTTTGCTGTATACCTTCTTATGTGTGCAATAAAGTATATTTAAAATAATAGTTTGCTTTTTAGCAGCCCTACGCATAACGCATGCTATTTGCAATATCCGTTCACGCTTGCTGCAAGCGAGAAACGAGATCTTTGAAATCAATCCTAATGAATACCCTACCTCCTACCTAAGGGTTTTATTGGAAAACCGTCTTATTTTAGAATAGAACCATGATGTTTATAAACGGATCGATGCACTACGTGCACTCCATTCCTGGTACTCCGCGGATTTTGTACCTTACCTAACGCTAGCTTAACGCGGCTAGTGTTGCATTCGCATTCGAGAGTAAACGCACGCGTCGACATCATGGCGTCAAAACCAACCCCGCAACCAATAAACAAACATCTAGAATGGCGTGTAATGAAAGGAAATAGTGTCAAATGCTAACAAAAACTCCGAACTTTTTATGAAGCGCCAAACTGACATAAAAGATAATAAAATAAAATTACAGAATATGACAATGTGAAATATATATGTTTTATAATATGTCCATCCTTAAAATATGCACAATACTTTCTTTATCCAGTGCTCCACAGGGTACATAACATCTTGTATTTTAATATGGCTATACATATATCTTAAACAACACAAGCTGTTGACATTTGCCTTCAGAGTGGAGTTTCTGTCCTGTCTGTCCTCTGGAGTTTTTCCCGGCGAGTACTTTTCCACAGAAGACAACCATATTTTTGAACTCGCCACAAAAGAATATGTTTTGCGCCGGGAGGATATTAACTAAGTGATATAAATATCCTAAAGTACTTATAAATACTTTGAATTTGAGTCAGGTTAATCAATCATTATCATAATATATCTTTATATAAAGCCAAAGAAAAGGAAATCAGTTAAATGGACGTTACAGTGTCTAATGCGCCTTTTACTGTCACAAGGGTATTAGTATGTCCAGGTGTAAATTTCCTTGTACCGCAGGAATGAAGAATAGAAAAATCAGTGCCGCTGCGTTTTGTAAGCCAACCTCGATGTTGAATATAACGTTTCCGGTGTTGTATTTGCGTACTTATTAAATTTGAATACGGATCTCTACTATTCCTATAGAACTGCACTAGTGCTCAAATTTTTTATCGATAGCCAGTTCGATTTATTTGAATGCTATTTAGTTTTAGCTGAGCATATCTGTACCGCTTATTCGAGACTGTATAGACAAATGAAGATCAATCTTATTTAATCTACTACTTATATGCGTAGATATTTCCCGCTTTGTGAAATAATATTATAGGTATGTTGTTTATAAGGAGAGCTCAAAAACAATCTAGCCAAAAGAACTATATTATCAAAATGTGTTTTATTTTGCTTATTCTATTCATTAGATTTAATTTTTCTGCCAATAATAAAACAAAATAAAGCATCCTCTAAAGTGTAAAGGTTAGTGTTTTAATAAACATTTATCTGTCTCTCTCTCGAAATTTCTTATACACTTTTAAAGACTTTAAGGCCGGAGAAGTGCCGATTTCTTACATTTGAGGGCAAAGCAACACTGAACACGTCCTAAATGTCCTAATCGTTTCGTCCGTACAATTTTCCAGACATTCTTTAACCATTAGCTACCGAAAAAGGTAGCATTGGAAATTAGCGTTAATTAATAGTCATATAACCTGAACTGGTTATACATATAAACCAACAAAAAAACATCGTTTATAAATCATAATCGAATTTTATCTTCGAGGAATAATAGAGAATACTTCTCTGCTCGCCTTTCTTATTTTATTTTCCGAACGTCGTTGTACCTACCTATCTAAAAATAACAACAACAAAAAAACAAGTTTGAAATAACGAAAAATGTTTACCCTTTCTGCGATACGCAGTAAAAAACAGTCATTAGAATTTCTTTTATTTCTTAAGATATTATTTGTTTAACTAATTAATCCTTCCAGAAATAGCATCAGCATAATATACTCAAAAGCGAAACGCGGCATTTCCACCTCTTTCGCATCAGCACAAGCTTTACTAAGTAGTTAATGTGAAATGGTTATGTGAAGCCTTTCAACATCATCCAGAAAACGTCTACTGCTGGACAAAGGCCTCCACAATGATCGGTCCCGTGCTGCACAAAGGTTTTCTACATGCATAAACTGTTAATTTATATATAATCAACGTGGTCATTTTACTCTGTAGACTACCCACTCCGAATTCATCACTGATAGATAGTCGAACATTGACACTTTAGCGTTAGTAAAATAGCGCAATACCTTCCGGGTTACCTACGAGTAAGTCAGCCTATGAAACTACTTAACCTTCGCTCTAAAATTTTTAAAAATAGGAATTACCTACTTTTACTTTTCTAACAAACTGATCAGCTGGTGGAGTCAATTTTCATAAGAAGTAATTAAGTGTGTTATCTATCATCATCATTTCAGCCAGTAGTCACTAGTCTCATCATTCCTGATTCGATCAAGCAAGGAAACTCCAAGCATAGCCCTCTCCATCGCTCTTTGGGTGACTCTGAGCCCATCGTAAGCGACCATCGTGAGCAACCATCGTTATCTATCATCGTATCGTATAAATCGTAGTATAATATATTACAATATGTGTCGTCTTCTTATCGAGTGGATTCCGAGGTTAACCTACTTCAGAAATCCTGGTGTCGGAATTGTTGAGCCGCCTCAGGCTTCCGACATGGCTCCTATAACGACTACATCAGTAGATAGTACCGGGATCAACGGCTTTACGTGCCTTCCGAAGCACGAAATCATCTTTCTTTTCGGACAATCAGGTGATTCAGCCTGCATTATCCTAACCAAACTGGGGAAAGTCTCACAAAGTGATATTTGTTCGACGGATCTCCACCGGGTTCGAACCCGGAACCTCCGTATCGTCAGACGAGCTTTTGACAACTCGACCACAGAGGTTGTTGTCGTATGTGTCGTATAATATATCAATCTTTTCAAATTTAGTTAACTGTTGGTTCTCCCTTGAAATAAAAATAAAATAATTCGACCTTTGCTTCCCATTTTAAAGGCTATTTTGGGCCCCACCATGTACCAAAGTGTTTTAAATAATAATAATACATAGTTTAAAAAACTAAAAAACACGCTTCCTGTCCGCCATCTTGGACGTCCGCCATATTGGATTTAAGTCACGTGACTGTTTTTTTCGTATTCCTGACAGCAAACACTTTCATTTGATACCAATATCATGGGGGTGGATATCAAACAGCCAGTTCACCATCTTAGGGAGGCCGCCATATTGGATTTGTAATGACGTTTCTTAGCTAGTCATGACTGTATTGTCATCAAAATTCAGAGCGTGTGTAAAATTTCATCCTAATGGAAGACCGGGAAGTGGGTCAAATTAAGATTCCAAGATTTTTTACGTACAGTCGCGTTCATAAGTCCAGTCATATCACGTGCATCTATACTTTAAATTAACTTTCTTTCCGAAAGTATTCAGGACATGTCATTTGTAGTAAAATATTGAGTCCCTTACACTGTACACGTAACACACAAAAATAAAAATAACTAGCCTTTAGGAAAAAAGAAATTTTAAAGTTCAAAAACACGTGATATGACTGCAGTTATGAACTTGACCGTACATATAATGGGGAGGCCGCCATATTGGCTTTGTAATGACATTTCTTAGCTAGTCATGTATTGTCATCAAAATTCAGAGCGTGTGCAAAATTTCATCCTAATGGAAGACCGGGAAGTGGGTCAAATTAAGATTCCAAGATTTTTTACGTACATATAATGGGGAGGCCGCCATATTGGATTTGTCATGACGTTTCTTAGCTTTCTTACCCGACGACGACGACGCCCGGCCCGATTGTAGTCATGTATTGTCATCAGAACTCAGAGCGTGTGCAAAATTTCATCCTAATCGAAGACCTAGTGGGTCAAATTAATTAAGCTTCCAAGATTTTCTTACATACATAGTTACTTACAAGTGAAGCTAATATAAAGCGTGTAAAAATGAAGATGTTATAAATGAGACAAATTGGATCACTACGCACTTACGCAGTGAACAAAAAATGTGCTTGTTACTTACCTATACAGGGCGTCCCACGGCTATGCCACATGGAGGGAAAGTACCTTAAATATTGTAGATAGAACATTTTACTGAAAGAAGACATTATTTTATTTCTAAAAACTATTAAAACTGCATTCATACATTTTTTAATAATTACATGGTTGAACCGGAAATCGAACCCGCTACATGAGGAAAAAAAATCACCCTGTAGTTTTATCATACCAATCGAAAGGCTTCATCATAAGGATTATTTTTTGCTAAGTAACCTAGTGTCAGAAATAAAAGGAAGACTATGAATTTTAACATTTGATGTGGCCGCCAAGATCGCCAGATCTAACCTTGTTAGATATTTTTTTATGGGGTTATGTAAAAAATTTAGTTTACAAGAACCGGTATGAAAGTGTCCACGAGCTACAAACAGAACTTAGACGTATTATTCTAAATATCCACCACAATAAGATAAAAAAATCGACAGCGAGTGAAATAATCAAAAGAGTGCGACTTTGTATTCAACAGCGTGGGGTCATTTTGAGCATTTGATAAAATTGATAAATTTGGTATTAAAAATGTTAAAATTCGTAGTCTTCCTTTTATTTCTGACACTATGTTATTTAGCAAAAAATTATCCTTATGATAAAGCCTTTCGATTGGTATGATAAAACTACAGGATGCTTTTTTTTCTCGTATAGCGGGTTCGATTCCCGGTTCAACCATGTAATTATTAAAAAATGTATTAATGCAGTTTTAATAGATTTCAGAAATAAAATAATGTCTTCTTTCAGTAAAATGTTCTATCTACAATATTTAAGGTACTTTCCCTCCATGTGGCATAGCCGTGGGACGCCCTGTATATACTTCAGCTTTCAGTTGGTAATGAAATGACCATGTAAGTGTAGGACTTACAAGCTTGACATAAGTAATGTTTCCTGATTATTGGAGTATAACAGTGAATATTGAACAGGATAATACGATTAGACTTCTTGCTATTGAAACTTTTTTGTCTACTTACGACTTTCATATCCTTTGAAGAGAGTTGGGGTATTCTTTTGTTAAACAAGATTTTAAACTTTTTCTCTATAAGCTTGTTTCTGGGTGACGTGACGCGTGTTTCAGTAAGAATATTATATTGAGGGACAAAAATACTTTATGAATACAGAGTGATTTTTGTTTACTTTTAGGGTTCAGTAACTTCAAGCAAAAACAGAACCCTTATGGGATCACTCGTGTGTCTGTCCATCCATCCGTCACAGGCTTACCACCAGTGTCCTCCGAAACTACTTGCTAGAGATACCCGATAGAGTTGACATACAAGTATATATTTACTTGACACGAATACTAAAGTGTAGGTATGTTCAATTTAGAAGTGCAGGCCAATTTTGGGGGTAAATTAGATAGTACTATATCGTGTTATTCAAACTTGTTGTAATTATATCAAATATATACGTATAATAGACGAAAATTGACCATCCCTTTTATCGCTGAAAATACTGGGCTGTAACTTAAGAAAATAACTGAAAAAAATATCTATGTTTTTTACCTATAAATTACAGGAAAACTTAGAAAAAGAGTATGGTGTTTTTCTTTCTAGATCAGTGCTCATCGTTCACACAATTATTGGAATATTTTCTGTTACTTAAATACCATGGTATTGGAAAATTCCATGAAATTTTCAGTATGTGCTAATGATGAAGTAATTTAACTGAACCTTCTCCCTCCACGCGAGTTAACTCACACTTGTTTATTATGACCTCAATTAATTTTTTTTATTTTTGTTGTCTGGTTTCTCTGTTGCTACTAGCTTAACGACCAAGGCAATGTCGGATCAGAATAGCCCAAAATGTATTTGTTTATCAGACACAATATACAAAACATTCTTAGATTTTCGCGGTTGTTAATTGGACTTATACACATTTTCACGGGTTTTCTCAACGATTTAGTTTTTAATTGAGAACTTGGGTTCTGCCGTGGCCATGATCGGTGTAACCCGTTCGAAATATCGGTAAGCTCAATTTAAAACTAAATTATATCAATATACAAAAGCTTACAGTTAAAACTCTCAGATTTTGTGCTGTACATGACTATTAAGCATATCGGAAATGAATCTATATTGTGAAATTTTTTCGAACAAACTCTATGGTTTCATTGTTTTCCAAAACACGCAAAGTAATGTAGAGTAGTACAATAGTAGATTGCAATTATAGTAGGTACTAGCGGACCCGACGAACTTCGTGCCGCCACAGAATAATAAATTACCTAATGTTTTGTTGATTTATCAGCTGAATTCAATTTTTATGCATCTAACGTTAAAGATGGGCATTAGGTATTATGGTAGGCAACTGATGATAGTTCACAGCTTAGCCGATGGATCAGGGATCGCAGTTGTTGCTATTGACTATCTCGGTAATATGGTATGAAGAAGCAAAACAACTGCGATCCCCAAGCCCCAACCCGCCTGGCGCACAGGTTGTGGTAATAAACAACCTAACAGTCATCCGTCCGTTGCGCGTTTGCTTGCTTGTTTATATTTAAAAAAACGCGGCGGTTTGTTTTTCGACTTCACCGTGCACCGTTTCCCGTAGGATTTGATATTTTCCCGTGGTAAAAAGTATCTAATATGTTGACTGGAGATATAAGATACCACCATGCAAAATTTCATTTGGTCTAGTAGTTTCGGAGATAAGCCCGTACAAACAGACAAACAGACAGAGAAACAAATAAAAATAAAATGTCTGGATATGTTCTAATTCACTTCTTACATCCTCCTGACTCGGATTTCGACTTTTTTTTTCTATGTACAAACATTTGACCTCTACAGTTTTATTATATAGATTTTATTTGATTGTATATCTTTTTATTTTGAGTTTATTTTTATTGAGTTTATTTTTGTTGTTGTTGTTTTGACTTTGACTTTGACTTTGACTTTGACTTTGACTTTCGACTTTCGACTTTCGACTTTCGACTTTCGACTTTCTACTTTCGACTTTCGACTTTCGACTTTCGACTTTCGACTTTCGACTTTGGACTTTCGACTTTCGACTCTCGACTCTCGACTCTCGACTCTCGACTTCGACTTCGACTTCGACTTCGACTTCGACTTCGACTTCGACTTCGACTTCGACTTCGACTTCGACTTCGACTTCGACTTCGACTTCGACTTCGACTTCGACTTCGACTTCGACTTCGACTTCGACTTCGACTTCGACTTCGACTTTCGACTTTCGACTCTCGACTCTCGACTCTCGACTCTCGACTTCGACTTCGACTTCGACTTCGACTTCGACTTCGACTTCGACTTCGACTTCGACTTCGACTTCGACTTCGACTTCGACTTCGACTTCGACTTCGACTTCGACTTCGACTTCGACTTCGACTTCGACTTCGACTTCGACTTCGACTTCGACTTCGACTTCGACTTCGACTTCGACTTCGACTTCGACTTCGACTTCGACTTCGACTTCGACTTCGACTTCGACTTCGACTTCGACTTCGACTTCGACTTCGACTTCGACTTCGACTTCGACTTCGACTTCGACTTCGACTTCGACTTCGACTTCGACTTCGACTTCGACTTCGACTTCGACTTCGACTTCGACTTCGACTTCGACTTCGACTTCGACTTCGACTTCGACTTCGACTATGACTTTGACTTTGACTTTGACTATGACAATAAAAACAATGGATGGTCAGAATCTACCTACTTAAGAATTGTGCTGTTTCGAAAGGTAAACAATTACGGTTATTTTCGTTTATCATTTTTTTTGTCTACAAACTACGTAATTTTATTGTTGGATGTATTTAAGCGTGCTACTGCTTTATTACTACCTACTGGTTTGAATATTATGAAACTTCACCGATTTGGCTGTTTTTTTTTTAAATGTTCGTTGAAGTCCAAGGATGGTTCTTAGGGAGAGAAATTAAAAAAAAAACCTCATTCCCACGGGAAAAATACGCGGGCGGAGCCGCGGGGCGGAAAGCTAGTTATGCAATGAAAATACAGACTGTAAATTGGTTATAAAGCAATAAAAAAATATACACAAAGGCACTTTATATTCTTAGAACTTAAAATGTATAAAAGCATTTTTTGTATTTTGGCAGGTATGCAGCTTTACATTGTAAAACAAAAGATCACATCTCAATAATGGGATATCAATTCAAACTATTACATCTGGTGCCATTGAAAGAAGGAACAACCTAATAATGGAAGTAATAAGCCATAAAAAAGGTATGATCATGGATGTCTTTGTTTTATTGACATAATATTGACTTATCGAAACGAAAAGTTGATGATTCAGGCTTTTGTAGTAATTAAGTATTGTTTATGCATTTCAGGTTAAAAATGAAGAGGCAGAACTGGTCATAAACATGCTGATTATACTAGATTATTATATACAATTTTTGGAGCTACACCAGATGGACTTATTAAAGCATATACAATGGAAGTGAAATTATATTTCAGTTTATTGTACATACAGCAAACCCAAATTTTGTGCAGTCAAAAGAAGTAGATATTATGATGTACTTTGTTTGTATTATGTACATAGTGCCATTTGGTAACACCATTGTATTGAATGTGTTTTAGATTTTAAAAATAAAAGAAATAATATTATAGAATTAAGTTTGTTGTTTTCTTCTAAAACATTACATAAAAGTTTAACCAGGATATAGGATATATAAACTTTCCATTCAATATTTCATCTCATACATTATATTTATTTGTATAGCAGTTTATAATATTATAACGAATATTACAAATAGGTATTTTAACCTATTTAACGAATAGGTAAAGAGGAAATATTTAATTGTTTGTTTGTATGTTTGCATTGAATGCAAAGATAGAATAGAACTCGGCAAAGGACATAGGCTACCTTTTACCGCGGGAAAAATCCTTATTCCCACGGGAAAAACTGTTTGCAAGGTCAGCTTATTGCTAAAGAAATAAATTTCTCAAACAGTTGTGCTGACACTTCTTTCTTCTGCGTACTTGGCTGATGAGCACGCTGCTTCTTTCTTCATTTAACTAGGTTTTCGTCCCACGACTCCGCCCGCGCCAACAATTATTCCCGTGGGATTGGGTGATTTTCCCGCAGTAAATGGTAGTGTATATGTTATTCTGATGTATATGCTAAATGATTGTAAAGTTTCGTTAAAATCAATTCAGTGGTTTTTGCGTGAAAGAGTAACAAACATCCATACATCCTGACAAACATTCGCGTTTATAATATTACTAGCTGCCCGCCCGCGGCTTCGCTCGCATTGGTTTTCGTCTTTTCCCATAGGAATAAGATGTTTCCCAGCCTGAAAAAGTAGCCTATATCACTCTCTGCTTCTGACTTCCAATAAGTGTAACAAACACAGAAACATTACTTTCGCATTTAACCACTCACCGTTTTTTTCCGTGGGAATGAGGTATTTTCCCGCGGTAAAAGGTAGCCTATGTCCTTCTGCAAGGTTTATTCTATCTCTGTACCTATCTATTTTTTTATTACACTTTTCGCCCTGCGGCTCTACCCGCGCCAACAGTATAACATATTTTTTCGGTTAAAGTAGCCTATAATTATCCATCCCCAAAATCTATTCTATCTCTGTAATCAAGTTTTACCAAAACAACCCTTTAGAACTACCATTTTCCCGTGGGAATGAACTATTGTCCTGCGGTTACAGGTAGTCTGTTACCTTCCCCAAGGTCTATTCTATCTCTGTATCAAGTTTCATCAAAACTTCTGGCCCACCTTACCAATTTTCCCGTGGGAATAAAGTATTTTCCCGCGGTAAAAGGAAGCCTTTATCCATCCCCAGAATCTTTTATATCCCTGTACCAAGTTTCATCTTAATATTCCGGCCACGCTACTATTTTTCCCGTGGGAATGAGGTATATTACCGCGGGGTAGCCTTTATCCATCTTCAAGATCTATTCTATATCTGTTCTGTATCAAGTTTCATCAAAAAGTTCCGCCCGACCTACCATTTTCCCGTGGAAATAAGGTATTTTCCCGCGGGAATGAAGTATTTTCCCGTAGTATAAGGTATCCTATACACATCCCCAGGGTCTATTCTATCTCTGTACAAAGTTTCATCAAAACTTTCCACCCGCGCTGCCATTTTTCCCGTGGGAATGAGGAGTTTTCCCGCGGTAAAAGATAGCCTATGTTAATTTCCAAGGTCTATTCTATCATACCCCAAGCTCAGATTGGTATAGATAGATATCAAGTTTCCACCCCACGGTTCCGCCCGCGCTTGCAGCCTTTCCCGTGGGAATGAGATATTTTCCCTCAGTAAAAAGCAGTCTATGTCCGTCCCCAAGGTAAATTCTATATTTGTACCAAGTTTCATTAACATCGGTTCAGTAGTTTCGGAGCCTATGCAATTATTTAGGTATTTTAGGTATTTTTTTACACCTTGGGTTACATTATTGAAGTTTTAGTAAGGATCCCTAATTTTATTGAAAATAAAATATAGCCTATGTTACTCAAGGTGAATGTAGCTTTCTAATGGTGAAAGAATTTTTGAAATCGGTTCAGTAGTTTCGGAGCCTATTCGATGCAAACAAAAAACAAACAATCAAACCTTTCCTCTTTATAATATTAGTATAGATTTTTTACACCTTGGGTTACATTATTGAAGTTTTAGTAAGGATCCCTAATTTTTTTGAAAATAAAATATAGCCTATGCTACTCAGGGTGAATGTAGCTTTCTAATGGTGAAATAATTTTTGAAATCGGTTCAGTAGTTTCGGAGCCTATTCGATGCAAACAAAAAAACAAACAATCAAACCTTTCCTCTTTATAATATTAGTATAGATAGATAGATTAGGATTTAAAAGAAATTTCGGGAAGTTGTGAAATGTATTAATTACGAAGAAGTTAATCAAGTTGTGACACCCGCGGCTCGCCAGATAGGGGCGAGCCAGCGAGCGCGCACAAGAAGTGAAAAACACGATGAAAAGTAGATGAAAACACAAAAGCACAGACGATAAATATGTATTATATGTATATAGGTAAAGGTTGAAAACTGCTTGTCGACAAGGCTAGATTAAAAATGATTAGACGTTTACACAGAAATTTGGAACTCGGCCGGCATGGCCGAGGGGTAAGCGAAAAGTGACTAGAAAAATGGACGAAATGACGGATGACTGTTGACTGAATTCCAAAATTAAATATATTCGAATTTAGACGAGAATGGTAAATGAGGTGAGAATGAGGCAACGAGGTGGCATGGTAATGCACCACGTTACAGTACCGGGGGGGGCCGGGTGAAAAAAGGCTTGAAAAGGCTTTTTTCTAAAAGGTGAAGGTGAAAATATACTTAAAACTAAAATAAAACTAAGTATGGGATGTGAAAAGGTAATTTAGTAGGTGTGGGTATGTACACTAAGCCAGTTCACCCATTTATCCTTCATGTCTATCCTTCCATTCTTTCATGCTTCAGCTTACAATGTCTTGTTCCGGAATTGGAAAGCAAGACCCTTTCATATTGAGGAAACTTATATACATAAATAAGTGTTTCTCAATGAACTGTACTTAGGATAGTGTAGGCTTATTTTACTAGTCACAACCCGCTAGTGTGAAAGATGATAAAGTAAGTATATGTACAAGTATTGTGCCATTTGGCAAAGCGCATTTTAATGCGTAGGGTAAGGAGGAATATAAGGGAATATGATAGAGGCTTATTTAACGTGTTATCAACCGCACGATAGGAATATGATATAGGCTTATTTAACGTGTTATCAACCGCACGATATAGAGTGGGATACTCTAATAATAATAAGGGGGATATAAACAAATGAATGATAACAATTAAACTAATGACTCCGAAAAGAAAAATGAGGTGCGTATTTATAAACAAAAGAATGATATGACAAGGGAAGGGTAGAATATAGATGACGTGATAATGTCAAATTAATAAACAAATAAACAATGGTAACTATGGTAGCGAAGGTGGTGTCATAGTTTGACATGAAGTACAATGTAAGGGTGTAGGTATAAATGAAGGAGTATGTAATGTACAGTGAAAGAAGTATTTATGGGAGAAGAAAGGGGAACAAAGGGTAAAAAGATTATAAAGGTGTAAGGAGGTTAAGAATAGTAAAAGGGATAAAGGATAAAAAAGGTTATAAAGGAGTAAGGAGATTAAGAATAAAAAGGGTAAGATTTTAAATTTTTGAATCTCCTTTGGGAAAGGTATAGGGTTCGGATCCCATACAGCCTAGTCTTAAGTAAGTTGAGCATGAAACTTTTTAGTAAGAAGAAAGAAGAATATAATGTGTAGTAGGTTACAGTTGGAAAAAATTGTTCTACTCTTTGGTCGAAAAAAGAAAAGATGTCAAAATTAAAATTTTGAAGTTGACGTAACTGTCAGGTGTGGAAAAAGGAAATCCTAAATAGGTAAGTATTAAGGAGTGGGTAAAAAGGAGATAGGACCTAAATTTCTTGAGAAGGTAAGTACCTACCTACATAGTTTGAACCTCTGTTTGTTCTACACAGAAGATTCCATGGCGCCCTCCGAGGAAATCCCCCCACCGCCCACAATGCCTAAAACCTACGTGCAAGAATGGATTTGTGACGACGGGCGCGTCACAATGGCGCCCCTTCGTGTTTCTCGTCTACCACCCCTGAGCTTCAGGTAAAATCGGCGTAAAAACCGCCCACGTTGGGCGCCATTGTGACACCCGCGGCTCGCCAGATAGGGGCGAGCCAGCGAGCGCGCACAAGAAGTGAAAAACACGATGAAAAGTAGATGAAAACACAAAAGCACAGACGATAAATATGTATTATATGTATATAGGTAAAGGTTGAAAACTGCTTGTCGACAAGGCTAGATTAAAAATGATTAGACGTTTACACAGAAATTTGGAACTCGGCCGGCATGGCCGAGGGGTAAGCGAAAAGTGACTAGAAAAATGGACGAAATGACGGATGACTGTTGACTGAATTCCAAAATTAAATATATTCGAATTTAGACGAGAATGGTAAATGAGGTGAGAATGAGGCAACGAGGTGGCATGGTAATGCACCACGTTACAAAGTTGACCTTAAAAAATGAAAAAAATACGATAAATATGTATAAATATTACCGTAAATATACATAACCTCTATTTATTTGCAATGACAAATTATCCACAGAATAAAAAACACAACATAGGTCGTTTCGTAAGCTCTAGGCGCTGTCAAATCGGCCTCTTAAAGATAAGGATAACTTAAGCAGGTTTATGAATAACTTAATGTTAGTGAAAACGAAATTTGGACTAAAAGTTTCATAAATACGTTAGGCATCAATTTAGGAAATTCTCAATGTTAGTGAAAACGGGCACTGATTCATGCCTAGGTAGTACTTATAAGATCCTTTTTGTAAGTCTTGACGGTATCTTGGTTGACGTATTTCGCAAATATATCGATGTGTCGATGTGGTGACTCAACGCGCACACACACGAGACGAGTGAACGGCCAATGGACGAAATCGGGTAGGTATTTATCCCTTTGAATGTGAGAGGAAGGAAGAAATAAACATAATGGTTAAAAAAACTAAAAAACACGCTTCCTGTCCGCCATCTTGGACGTCCGCCATATTGGATTTAAGTCACGTGACAATTTTTTTCGTATTCCTGACAGAAAACTCTTTTATTTGATACCCAATATCATGGGGGTGGATTTTCAAACAGCCAGTTCGCCATCTTGGGGAGATTTGTAATGACGTTTCTTAGGTAGTCATGTATTGTCATCAGAACTCAGAGCGTGTGCAAAATTTCAACCTAATCGAAGACCAGGTAGTGGGTCAAATTAAGATTCCAAGATTTTCTTACTTACATAGTTACAAGTGAAGCTAATAAAAGCGTGTTAAAAATAAAGGTGATGGACAGTAATATAAAAATTTTAGAAACAAACTGGACGTTGAGGGAAGTGGGCGTTCGCGGAATTGGACGTTCGGTGCTGGATTATACTATATAGAAATAAATATTTTATGTCATCATTGCAGTGACAATCTATTTTGGTAGAATAAAAGAACTTGATAGTTTTTTTGTGAAACGGAATCTGTAGTTTGTTAACTTTCGACTATCGAGAAACAGGCCCGAGCGATTAATAAAAGGCTGGAATAAAAATATTTGTTTTATTCCAGCCTTTTCTATTGGCAGTTCTACCTAGCCCTTATTGTATCATGGGATCAGGGTTCAATCTGCATTATGTAGCATCCATAAAAGGCAAAACCGTAATATTATGTTAGCAAGTTCTCAATATCCTTGTAGGTTAATGGTTTAAGACCATTCGTTATAATATTTTTGCAATCCCAGTAATTACGCTGGTAAAGGTTAATTAAGTTGACTGTGACTGTGTTACATACTGTCGTTTGGAAAAATTAAATGCAATTTTACAATTTCGCTAAATAAATGTAGCTTATTCTATGCTGCTTTCTAGAAGACATTAGAAATATAAACAAGGTGAAGTTTCTATCCAATGTCACAGAAAATTCACAGAAAATGTTTCATTTTCTGACGAGACTTCTGATAAATAGAAATTAGATAGATTTTTTTCCTGTTTGCCAGTTTATGTACCTTGACCTTTGCTTTGTTTGTTTTATCTCTGAAGGTGACTTAGGTAAATTTTAACTGAGATAAGCTATATGTACCCCTTTAAATATGTCTCTTTCGAGAGTATAGCAGCGCTAGTGATTATGAACATAAATTTTTTTGTGTTCCTCGTCTTGATCCTTACTTTTATTTCTAAAATCAAAGTGAACCTTTCAAAATCTCTTCCATTTTGAGGGATGTTATTTATTTATGATCAAATGGTAATTAGATAACATCACGGGCAAGAACAAAGGCTACTTTTTGTTACAAAAAATATAAAATTTAAGTAAGAATAATAAATTAAACGTAAAATTAAATTGAAATTTAAAATGAATTTTAATCGAAGTAAGATTTTACAAAAATAGTCCAGCTGTAGACTGTAAGGCTAAACGTAGACAGTGTAGATCAGTGTATAAGAAATAATCAAAGTATTGATAATTAAATTAGTTGAACGGTATTTGTATGAAAGCAGAAGCGAGAAGCAGAAATAATATAAGGAAAAGTGAAGGGAAGTTGGCGAGTTGTTTAAAGTATTTTAAATTAGGTACATCTCAATAACTTAAAAAGTGTTATATAGGTACATATTATTATACTTATTATATACTCGTAGGTATAAATTTTTATTATTAGTATAAAAAAATAAAGAGGTAAATAAATATATATTATACGTCACAAAACACTAGTAGGAAATAAAATTACAATATCCTTAACATTTTGGTTATACAGAAACCTTAAGAACAGTGCAGTTTGACAAAAAAAAAGTTTAAATCAATGCCACGGCGTAACCTCCTCTGTGGGTGATGCCAATTTATGGTTATATTTAAGACACATACCGATTCAAGTTTTTGCCAAACTGCCAGTTCTGTAGTTATCATTGTTGGTCTCGAACAATAAATTTGTCAACTCGTGAATAGTGTAGTTGGCTGTGTGTGTATACTTAACTTTGATTCATGTTACTATTTAATTTAAGTAATATTTTGTCCACCGCTGTTAATTGTTCCAACTAAATAAATAAATAAATAAATAAAATATTTTTTATCAGCGCTGAGTCTGAAGGTTTCAGTAGTGCACAGTTCAGACGACCGGCCACTGGGCCAGGGTTGCTATCAGGCTATCGTAATACGATACCTAACTTTCCTGAAATATCTACTAATATCTAAATACAATAACATTTTTTTCTAGACTAGACTCTGCAAGGATAGAGAATTAACAGCCCGCGTTAACAGGTTTTCCCGTGGGAATGAGAGGTTTTCCCGCAGTAAAAAGTGGCATAAGTGTTAATCCAGAGTGTCAGCTAACTCCATACCAAATTTTATTAAAATCACTCCAGTTGTTTTGACGTGAAGAAGTAACAAACGTACACACTCACAAACTTTTGCCTTTATAATATTAGTGTAATATATTGACACATCTTTTAAACGCCCATAACACTAATATTTAAAAAAACACAAAAAAATTTTCTTTGAAACTAGATATATATTTTTTTGTAGTGGTGTAATAAATTGTGATGTTTTGGAGATTGCAAACAAGCAGCTTCCTGCAGATTGATAACCACAGTTGATAACCAACGACGACGCCATGGTCATTCTATGCAAACTTTAACTACGTCAACGGTATTATATAAATTACAAAAGAAAACAAAGCATCATTTTACCAATTCTTGCAGAAATTATTATTTGATGATTGCAAGTCGTACCTATGTAAAAGTCACAAAAGAAGACAGTTTATTTTCAAAGAGGTCATAGACTTCTTTTCTAATATTTCCCATCTTGATAACTAATAGTATCATTTACATATTTTAATAAGGCAAAGTCAAAAAGTTTTGTTCGAAGATTTTACATATCACTTTTCGACGTCAAAACTAACGAAGTTTAAGCTTTGCTCAAACCAAGGCCGGCTCTCGCCTCGCACTAATTTATTTATTTATGAATTTAACGAAGAATAAACTCTTAAAAAATTAAAGAGGCGATGCGATATTAGTTTAAACATAACTGGCAGGTTCACGCAATGTGTGCACTGCTGTGGAGAAGAACCCACCGAAAAGTCACCACTGGCTCACATCTTTTGTTCTTTCTTGAATAAAATGTGGCATTCAGCAAAAAATCTCATTTTCTATCAAAAGTAAAAGGTCCGGCGCTGGCAATACTAGCTCGAGCGCAGAAGCAGAAGTTGTATAATAGTACTGCCTAAAGTCCGTACACGTAGTAGAACTCCGCTCCTCTCTATAAAGTTGGGTTGGGATATCGCGTGCACAATGAACACGTGCAGCGATCCGCTTCAATCTTACTCAAGGTTTAATTTTGCGAGCAGATTAGCAAACACCCCCCAATGGCTTATAAACCAGCGACTGAGCCTTCACTTTTTGCTAAGTCGGAGGGGAAAAAGGTGTGGTAAATTTTGTTACCTAAGTACCTACGTTGACATTATACGCATCGGTCAACAAATATAGATTTTAAAAGCAAATAAAGACAACCTGCATACTAAACTGCAAAAAAATAAAAAGTTGTTGTGGTTGGCCAACCCGTACTGGACCGGCATGGTCTACTAACATTGAATTCAGGGTGGGCTTGAGCCTGTCGGTGGAGTCTGATAACCGATTTTATTTAGGGTGCTTCTACACGGTGCAAGTAGCTCGCGCATGTTGATTGAATTGATTTCGTTTAAGCTCTAAAATTGTAAAATATGTCAAAAATTAAGTGTAGGTCACACAGATACAGATTTAATTAGATACGGCATGCGGCCAGTGTATGTACTTCGCGTGTCCAAACGAAGTCAAATTTGACACAACATGCGCGAGCTACTTGCAACGTGTAGAAGCACCTTTAATCAATATCAAAGCAATAAAATTATCGTTTGCAGACGTAACCTTAAGTTACTCACACACAAATATGATATTATGCTGCAGGTTGGGCGGCAGGCGCCGCGGTTGGGCGGTAGCCGCATTACAGTGCGTACACTAAATTTTTATACTTACATATTTTTTATTGCGGCTGACCGCTTAGTGCGTAGAGAGCCTTACAGTGTAGATTTCGAAATTATCCTATCTCACAAACGCTGGTAGAATGATTATTTTTACTTTAAATAGAGCCTTCTCATATAGCTGTACTCAGAGAGGTGGGAAGCCGCTTCGCTTTAGAGAAGCGGCTTCCCACCTCTCTGGCTGTACTCGTACAATATGAAAGAAACAAAAAGTCATTCATTACAGTGTTTACTGGTGAGCAAAGAAAGAAACCCATAACTGTCAAAGTGGAGCAAAAAATTAAAAATCACTTCTTAAATAAATAAAAATATACGAGAAATTGAAACTAGATATACAATTTAAACTTTTTTAAACAGTCCATTTCCGATGCGCGGCACGGAAATTGTGCTGAGAGGAAATGAGACCGGTTCAACGACGTAAATAGCTAGTGGGCTTCGAGTTTGTTCCTGTATCTCCCTTATACAGTTTAGCATTGACTATTCTAGCACGAGAATTGTGCATTAGGGACATGCAAACTTCCAAATCTTAATAAAATAAATACGGTTAACTCTAATACTAAAGAAATTGCAACAAAAAATCGAAAAAAAGAATATTTAAAGACTGATTTGACACGATTCAAGTCATATTTTCTATTCACAAAATACATCTACTTACCAAGTTTCAACAGTATAGCTCTTATAGTTTCGGAAAAAAGTGGCTGTGACATACGGACAGACAGACAGACATGACGAATCTATAAGGGTTCCGTTTTTTGCCATTTGGCTACGGAACCCTAAAAAGGAACGCATAAGTTTTAAATGCTCTTTTTCGGTGCGCGCTAATAATACTGCTTAGAATGTCATTTCACTACACACTTTAAAACCTCTCGGTAACCAACCGGTAACTAACTGAATGTAGATGTAGTATGAATTGCTGAACGATTGTGATCGATCCAAGTATTAACAACTATTTGGTATTCTGTGGTAATAATGCATCGGTAGTGGCTGCGGGAGGTTTATTTTGCGATTTCTATAAGCAGGTCTGTTCACCCTGATCTGCAAGAACACGCTCCAGCATGGCTACTATGTAAAATGAGGCGAGAGGCGACGCGAGACGAGAGAGCTCGCTCGCCTCACTGCAATTTGTCGCTTTTGTTAGCATGTAACTCTCCCGCGACAACATTTTGCAGCGCGAGTCGGCAGTCTCGCGGTAGAGAAAATGGTGTTACCATTATAACAAAAAAAATTCTACCATATTCCTACCAAGTGGACATTCCATTCATTCGTTCGTTCGCTACCCCAAGTAAAGTGTTAGAGCGAGATAAAAAACAAGGAATGTTGTATAGCGCTATCTTTTTTCATCACTCCATCCATAAATGTTCGTCTTAACTTAAACGCATATGTCAGTCAGCATAAAAAAACTGCGAAAAAAAAATTCGTTTTGCTTGTATTTATTGATAAAACTCGTTTAATAAAATTAAATATCTTTTTCTTGATTGCCTAGCGATTTTTATCGGTAGATAGATGTACTCACAAGGAAATCCGCATCACTCGCTAGTTGGTACGTTGGAAAGCACATTATTACATTGTTTCGTATATTTTCCTTGTATTATTATATTATTTTAATGTCTAACATAATACGCTTTATTCTCTAGGATGGAGTTATGATCGTGATCTAAACTTTGATACCAATGTGGACGTTCAAGAAGACCTTACCGTGTGTTCAATAATTGCTGACCCTTGAATTATATACTTTTTCGAACTTGAACTATTTTCGAGGATATCAATGTTGATTCACAATGCAGAACATGAGATATTGAAGAATATTTTTACAGGTAATTGGTTTACGTAACTTAGGTATTTACTGGCGAATTATGAAATGAGAGAACTGATATTATTGTACATTACAAAATAAAAAACTAATGATTGTGTCTATTTTAGGTTCCTCATACCAAAGACAGCTGTGCTGACTGTGCTCTTGCCTTTTGTCAACAAAAGTTGAATTACACGGACGGCAACTGTATGAAAAAGCCAACATAATTATTATTTGGCAATAAAATTGAAGATGCCATTTAGGAGTGTCATTGCGGAGTGCCATAGTGAACGTGCTGCAGGGAATGGAACTTCAGCAAGCAGTTGTAGCTGTGTTATTGTTAGTTAGTCATTACATTGACTACAAAAGTATAAACAATTAAATTTCAACACTATGGTGCATCAACTACTATTTATTTCGCTTATAACAGTTTACTGCTGGACTTATGCCTTCCCAGTCTATTATTACAAAGATTTGTTAAAATACACAAAGATGTTAGTAAATTAATTCTTTATTTTCTTTTCCAACATGTCCCAACCAACCTAAAGATAATATAAGAAATAATACACACAAATAATACAAGAAATATTAAAATTTTAATTGATACTATAATCTAATTTCTGTTTATGGTTTTATGTAAGATATTATTCAATCATGAGGTTTGAAAATCTCCACAATTATGCTATAATCATAATGAAAAAGCATATACAATTGCTTGAGAAAAAAATTGCAGCCCCGCTACTAATATATTCATAGCCAACCATACATATTTACTTTCAGAGATGGTTTGCTATTGTTTTGTTTATTCAATATAGAATTAATATGAACCTACTTAACTTACAAGTATTATAGTATATAGGTAATAATAAGTTTTCTTTATTTCTTTTACAATGGTAAGCTAAACACTAGACGCAGTCTTATTAAAGGTTCAACATCATTTCTGATATTTTTGTTTATGGTATTATTGTAACATTCTATTCAATCATGAGTTAATCTCATGATAATCTCTATAATTATCCTATAATTATAATGAAAAGCATTAGGAATTGCCTGAGAAAATTGCATACATTTGGAGTAGCCCCGCTACCATCATATGAAGGAGTTGACCATCTTTATTAGTAGCCAACCATACATATTTACTTACACATTAAGTATTGTTTATTAAATATAGAATTAAGGTAAGTACTTTCGAAGTGAAAGTTACCTACTTATGAAGAAAATTATAGATTTTTCCAATCACTTTTCAAGTTAACCTCTTTATTGAACGTTCTCGCCTTGCTCTCGCGCACTCAGAACGTGGAAGACTTTATCACGCGTAGAACTGTCAAAAAGCGAATGTCTAAGTCGCTTAATGAACGTTACGTGCTAGCCAAAGCGACAATTCCGTCGCGTTCTCGCCGATTGACATAAGGTCGCCATTTTTGTGTCTCTCTCGCGGGAACTGTGCTAGCTCCCCGCGACAACTCCGCGAGACAGGCTCTATGTCGCGTTTTGACGGCTTCTCGAGCCTGTCGCGGTCTTACATGCTTGCCCTGCAGGAATATTTTATTCGAAATAGAAATGTGTTTAAAAGCTTTACTACAATCACCTCAATCGATACTTGGAGTCAAACTAAACTTATAGGACTTCCTATTATGCCATAGCTGTTTTTTTTTCTTTAGAAGTGTTTGTGTAATCTATATAATAAAACTGTAGAGGTCAAATGTCTGTCCATAGAAAAAAAAAATAGAAATCCGAGTCAGGAGGATGAAAGAATTGAAATAGAACATATCCAGACAATTTTTTTTTGTTTCTCTGTTTGTTTGTCTGTTTGTACGGGCTAATCTCCAAAACTATTGGACCGATTTTAATAAAATTTTGCATGGTGGTTCTTTACATCCCTGGTCAACATCTTGGATACTTTTAATCGCGGAAAATTAAAGAGTTCCCGTGGGATAGTTAAAAATTACTACGGGAAAATCTGAAAACAACGCGGGCGTAGCCGCGGGCAGACAGATAGTATAAAATATGTTTCAGTGTTTTTTTTCTTTAAAAAAAACGTCGTCAGAGGCGGGCAGTACTATTATGTGCTATTATTATATTATACTTCTGTGTCAGAGGTGAACCAGACGTCTTTTGTGAATTTGCTTACTACTTGGAAACCATGTAAATTCTTTTACCGGTTGGCAGGTTCCACTACGACAGTGAAAGCTTTTCAAAAATATTGAACTTGTAAACGGTTTCGTGAAACTACGACGACGACAGCCGGTTTCCGCCTCGGTTCCCGGCTTCAAAATAAGACCACTGTGTACGAAACAGTATTCACTATAAACTATTTGATATTAAATATACGCGTTATTTTAGCCGATTCGTTTTTAAAAGGAGTGTTTCAGATTCTGTGTAAACAAATTAAGGCTTTGGATCAGAGCTGTATTTTATTTTTATTAAAGAAGGTATGTGTCGTATCAGGAGTTACGGAAAGAGAAGCAACATAGAGAAGTATGAAGAAGAAGACCGAAGCCGAGTTGTAATATGGTCGTCAATCTTGTTGAAATGTATTGTGCTTACTTTATTACCACAGCTGACCTCCCTATCCTCAGGGAACAAAAATAAACAACCTACGATTTATTAGCCCTAAAAAGTTCTTGGAATTACCGATTAAATGTAAAAAAATCCAAGTTTGATATTACTTATTATTATACAGCAGTAGCAGCCAATAACCACTTACAGGGTGAAATAGGTATATTCTCCACAATAAATATTGTTGCACTTCATTGTAATGACTTTTTCTTAATGCTTGGTGCTGAAAGCAAACGTTTCAACTTTTTTTCAGTTTTAATATGAAATAGAAGTACGGCTACATTTTAGCCAGAGTTGCAGCTTGCTTGCTTCCTGAAAGGCGTAAAGATTTTTTTGGACGTGTGAACGTGCCATAACCGCCACCATGGACTGCCACATCCAATTAAATTCCTGTTATTATGAACGACTATGTTTACCTAAGGCGATCCGAGAATTGCAGTGTATTTACACAACACCGTGTACGGTACGTACATTGCTCGTCGCAACTATAATCCCAAAGGCAGGTCGTATCAAAAGGTTCAATGGAACTCGCCAGGCAATGCAACGCAGAACTTTCGCACGGCAGATCAATTCGTTCGCACACACATCCACTTATTGGAAACGCGCTCTGGGAGGAAACTTAATCAAGCCGTGAAAATATTTGAAAGAAATGCATTTTGTTCATTTTTTCCGCTTATGGAGAATATGATATTTTTATTAGTAAAAATATAATATAACATTCGAATAAACACTATTCACATGTTGATTATTTATTTTTAAAGCCAGCAAATACCATAAGATTCGCAATGCGTGTGTTCTGTCTGGCTTCCAATGCATTTGACCGCACAATAGTACACACGCATGCTACGCACAGGTCGGGTGTGGTGTGTAATACTCAGCTGAAATTTGTTTTATGTAAGAGGCAAGTATATATTAAGTAATTTGCGGAATTATTGGTGCACAATTACATTAAATGTTTAGAACGCTTTATCGCCATCTAAATTCAGTTTAGCGATGATTTGCGTACATAGTTCACTTTTTGAAAAAAATAAATTGTGGTGTCTGTTTACGAGTATAATATACATGTGTTACATGACCGTGAAATTGCCAATCCTTAAATTATAGACACGTTTACCTATAAGTACTTATTAAGTCCAGTGTGACGTCAATGCAATACAATACAAATATTCTTTACCGACATCAAACAGAAATACAAACAAATACAGAAAAACAGAACAAAATAGAAGAGTCAAAAGGCGGCCTTATTTCTAAGGTAGCAATTTCTACTAGGCAACTTTTGGGTATGGAAGAGAAAGTATATGACAGTTATTTCGGTGGCGGACGGGTATTCATTGAAGTTTTGAGCGATAGCTAGAGATATGATCCCACAGAGAGATTGGAAGAGCCGCTTCGCATCACAGAGAGATTGGATTGGATTGGATTGGCTCTTCCAATCTCTCTGTGATCCCAAATATGAAGCATCAATACTGAAACAAAGGTGTCAACATCTCCCCTTGTCAAGCTAAAAGCAGAAATTATTACCTTTAAAGCTCATAACTAAAGGCTTTGACTTAATTTTAGTAATATGACGTCATTAAGGCCGTGTGTGAATCAATAAATCTGTGAATATGAAGTTTTATCATATGATATTGTAGAGACTGAGTTTTTATATTTGTGATTCGGTTAATAAGTACAGGATTTACGAGTACAATGATATTTTTTTCAATTAATACACTTTATGTAGAACAAGGCAAGTACTTAATTTATTTTTTGAGAAATTCTTATAGGCCTACCTGAGATTGCAATCATACTAATATTATAAAGAGGAAAGATTTGTATTTTTGTGTATGTGTTTGTCTATACTAATATTATAAAGAGGAAAGGTCTGTTTGTTTGTTTGCAACGAATAGGCTCCGAAACTACAGATCCGATTTCAAAAATTCTGTCACCATTAAAAAGCAACGTTCACCCTGAGTAACATAGGATACCTTTTACCGCGGGAAAATGCCTCATTCCCACGGGAAAAAATTAACGTGGGCGCGGCGGAAAGCTAGTAGACATGCGCAAAACAGTACGTTTTAATGCCATATTACACATCACATTACCTGAAATGTTGAATGAAATTTGTTACTTAGTACGAAGACATGCTCTGTAGTATTCCGTATCGTCAGCACATATTACTTTATTATAACATTACCTGCGCGCGACAGCATTACTCGAGTTAGATAGCACACAAAAAAAGGTTTTTTTTTTATTTAATTTTTTTTAATAACTGACCCGAAAGAAGTTGATTTTATTCTATTATAGCTAATGTGTGATGTGTACGTGTACTGGTTACAATACTCGCGCAATGTGTGATATTGCATTACTTTTTAGGGTGATATTACTTTTGTGATATCATACGCATTACTTACACATCTCTAAAAGCTAGTTCTTAATAAAGTCTCAACACAATGCGTCCTATATAGCTAATGCAATTTTTTTTATGCGTAGAGTCCTCGCTCTTAATGCACATTTGTTTGATTTACGCGAGTTCGCCTATTTTTCTAGTATTTCTAATATATTCTAGAGTCTCGGAAATAGTGTTTCGTCCTAGAAAGTGATTAGTATAACTACCAAGGTTTAGTTAGTCATTCTCTGTGTGTGTCCGCTATTTATTGTAAACTAAATCTATTAATAAAACTGAAGAATCGGAGTGTCTGTACATTGATTTGTTTTTCAAAAAAACTGTGTGTAGGTGATAAACGGAGCGTAGCTGAACACAAAAATACAAGTTGTGAATAAAAATTCCGTCTGTCTGTCTGTTTGTACACGTTAATCTCTATACTAGACGGATTTTTACCGCGGGAAAATACTTCTTTTCTAGGGGAAAACCTGTTAACGCGGGCGGAGCCGCGGGGCGGAAAGCTAGTCACTACATAGTCACTACATAGTATAAAATAAAGTCGCTTTCTCCGTCCCTATGTCCCTATGTCCCTATGTCCCTTTGTACGCTTAAATCTTTAAAACTACGCAACGGATTTTGATGCGGTTTTTTTTAATAGATAGAGTGATTCAAGAGGAAGGTTTATATGTATAATACATGCATAATATACTGAAGGATAACCCACAATAACCATTTTCCCGTGCGGAGCCGGGGCGGGTCGCTAGTATAAAATAAAGTCGCTTTCTCTGTCCCTATGTCCCTATGTCCCTCCCTTTGTACGCTTAAATCTTTAAAACTACGCAACGGATTTTGATGCGGTTTTTTTTAATAGATAGAGTGATTCAAGAGGAAGGTTTATATGTATAATACATGCATAATATACTGAAGGATAACCCACAATAACCATTTTCCCGTGCGGAGCCGGGGCGGGTCGCTAGTTTATAATAAAATAAACTAACTTCATGAATTTTTCATAAACAGATTGAGGGCCTTATTGCAGTGAGGTTGTCTAGAGAAAATTGCGTCTTTCGGCTGACATGATGATAATAATGGTGATTTTAAATATTCTGTTGGCTGTTGTACTAACCCTATTAGGTCGTACTTGTAATTGCTCAACCGAAGCGCGTAAAGTTTTGTGAGCACATTAGAAAATTATATAATTGTCATTGTGTCGAGTCAGATTATAAAAAAATATGAAAATAACCGAGATAGAGTGCGGCCTGCCGGTTTTCGAGGTCAAATGATGACGCTGTTTTCCCGTAGGTACTCGTATATACCATACAATACAAATATGAAATAGGTAGGTACAATATTTATTGACACCAGTAATAAATAGGACTTCATAAGTGATTCGAGGAGTCAAGTCAAGAGGCAGCCTCATTGCTGAAGTATAAATCCCTTTCAGGCAACCAATTCATTTTCTTCATTTTTATATTGCATGTCTCAACCGATTCTCATGTTTAGTGAGTAGGTTCAATAATTAATTATAGGTAGTTTTTTATAATGAGTGGTTTGCGATGTCCACAGGTAACTTATAAAATCATTAGTTGCATTTTCGAGGATTTTTTTACTAACATGACAAGTATTTGAAAATATTACCGTAATTTAAAATCACACTGATTAAATTAATTAATAAATACTTAAACGAAAAATAAAGTATTATTCACTGTGGAGAAAAAACCTCCCTGTTTGTTGGTATATCTAGTCTCGCTTTGTTGTTTTATGCAACAAAACAAAGTTATAATAACTTCTGTGTTTACAACGTGTAACTGTGATATCAGTTTGAGTTTTCATTGTTGGACAGAGTTATCTACATATTATATATAGTATTATAACCTCGTATTTTTTAAAGACTTTTGTGTTAGTTAGTATAGCACCTACCTATATGATTTGATTCTTCTCGCGAAAACAACTAATAGGTGGTTTTGAATACAGAAAAATCTTACATTCAAAACATCGCATTTATAAACACAGACATCTAAACGTGGTTCTATTTCTAGACGGTTAAAGTTGATATTGATTGACTAGAAAATAAGAAAAAAATACTAGCAAGCAATTAAGTACATAGCGATCCCTTTAGGGCTCCATGAAGCTTTTCAAGGACAGGACTTTATAAAGGAGAAAAAACGTGGAAATAATGCTACTGGGCGGATATTTGAGTTCGCGCATATTGGCCGTCCTCAAAGAATCTTTTTTTTTTCGTTTTGTAAACCGTTCTTTATAGGTTTATTGTATTCTGTGTATCAATTTATATAGATTTGTGCAAAAGGGGTATCAAAATACTAGATAGTTTTCCAGTAAAAGCGGTTTGTTTTTCATCATGAAATGGTAATGATATTGGTACGAATGGTTTTTTATTATATTTTCAGTATAAACTATTAGAATAAATACTTGTAAGTGAAATCAAAAATTTATTAAACAGATATATATTTATATTTCTTCTTGTTTTTAACGCTCACGTCCATATAAAATGATTAATATGCTTTAAAAAATTTTTTGTGTATAAACGAGTATCACTTAGGTATATATAACATAATTTAATTTTATATTAATTATTACAATAATAGAATTATACCTATATTGTGAGAGGACACCTATTATATTGCTATTATCTACTACAGGAATGCAAATAAATAATCTAATCTAATCTAAAGATTTTAAAATAAATCTCAGTTGAATTATTTGTAAATGGAGGGTAGATGGTTATAATCTAAGCAGTTTAAAGTTGGTGTAGTAGGGTAAGCGATCAGTAGATCTGTAGCAGCCATAGTGATCGGTTGGCTGTCTGATTGATTGTGATTCTGGATAAATATTCTAGTCCGGAGAGAGCGAAATAGTCACTGTCCGGAAGGATAGTGTTATTATGACGTGACGATGGTGAATACACCAATAGGTTGTACTATAGTAGGTACCATCGAGTCCACGGGAGACTGTAATTGTTAATTGTATTTTTTTTTATTTTTTTGATGGAATTGCTGTTGTTCTTAGTCAAGCCCACATAGCACGAGAGATAAGGCTGAAGGTAAAGCAAGCCCGTTTAGAAAATGCCTGTTTACACTGGCTTTAAAAAGAGTTTGTTTAAAAGCACTCGGCAATGCAGACGCTGCTAGCCAATCGTTCCACAACTTTGCTGTGCGTAATCTGAAAGATGAACCAAAGCGCTAAGTGACTTAATTTCTTTCCATGCTAATTTCCCTTATTGATTACGTTTGGATGTTATACTGGAATAGATGTCGATCGACCATAATAGCATCTAAGCGGTGTTTTTAATTAAGATTTAAGTTTTTAATAAAGATTCCTTTCCGTATAAGCCATCTCTGTGACTTGTGATGTATTCTGCTGATGGATAACATTGCACTAACGGATGAGGACAAACAGAACAGTTTCTGTATAAACATAAGGTGAACCAATGGAAGAATGCGCTAGACAACGGTGGTCTAAAACTAAATTTTGCGAAAATACCCGGCAAGAGTGGCAGCATAGACCCCGACTCCAAGTCAGAGTCGAATTTGTAGCGGAAACGAACAAGCTTCCTTAGTGACACTAATATACCGGTGAAACTAAAGGGCCTTCTGTAAGAGAATCACTCGAGCAGTCTTATTATATGGCAGCGAGACCTGACTTGTCATCGGAAGACATGTTGTTTGATTGTCATGATTTTGCGCTGGATACGTTTCGTAACGCAAATAAATGTTGTCCATAATGTGCACATCCGTGGCACCCTCGGAGTCTGTGACATAGCGGATTGGCTGATAGCTGCAAGAAAGTTGTCTCCGATGGTTTGGTTATATAAAATGCATTTCGTTAAACTATTTAGGGAATAGATGCCTCGAACAGGCAGTGAGATTACTGTTCAAGACCCTAAATCTCGTGGCAGACCTAAGAAATTCTGGCTGGACGTCATGAAAGTGGATGTGAAAGAAAACAATCCCATACCAGAGGATGCTGAATACTGGGTCCTCACTTTGGAGGAGATTGAGTAGCCGACCCTGGCACTAGGCCAGGAAAAAGAAGAAGAAGCCCTGACAAAGGTGGGCTTATCGCAATAAGCCCATACGTCATATTTATTTCTTTTCTTCGACGTCAGAAATGGAATGACGTATGCTCAATAAAATGGGATAAATACCTGTAGTTTATAAAAAATCTTCTGGATTAGAAACTTTTTAATTAAGAAAAAACGTTTTTATGTGATTTTGATTATGTTATTCTCAACAAGTTATCAATGCTTATCATAACCATTCATGTAGGCTCATTACCGTTCGCTAATATACGAACGGTATAAAACGGTAATTGCCTATATGGTAATTAGAATTTGAACATTTTATTTTTTGTAGCTTTATTATAATAAACAGAAATTACTGTTACGTCTGTACTGAAAGTAAACACTAAGGAGATTATAATAATAGCAAAATAAAGTGAAATATGTTAATCTATTAACCACAAACAGAGAAATGGGATGAAGCCGTCCAAAAAACAAAATCCTCTCAGCGCGTGAAGATTGTAATTTTGGAACAGCAAAACCGTTCTTTCACACATTTGTTCCAGCTGACTAACAAGTAAGGTCAACGACCCATCCGATGAAGTATTAAGAAGAAGTGTACGATCGTTATAAGCAAATTAGTTAAGGTGACAATCTTATCAAATGGTAATTAGGTGGTAGCCCTTGGACATTTTTTAGAGTACATTAAATTAAGGAAAATAATAATATGATCTTTCATTGCCTGCTTTCTGTAACATTATATTTATGGAATCTATTAGTTGAATTGCATTCTTCAGGTGTTTACTGAGAAATTTGATAAAATAGGTCAAAATCTGGGAAAAGGGACACGGATGGTAATTAGATTTTCAGCTTTTAATGATAAAATTAAAAAGTAATAACTATTGCGCCATATAGAGTACACATGGGTGCATATGAAAAGTGATACATATTCTGTAAAATGTAATTTCCAATATGTTATTTACGTCCGGAACAGTGATTTGCACATTCTCAAATAATCGCCCTACTATTTTAAAACAGATATTTTGTTACTGCGGATAAAAATCAAATATTGTTGGTATTTAAAGAGTTGTTCATCATGTTTGACGGAAGACTGTCCGTCCTAATTTTTGTTAATTTTTGCCAATCCTATTCAGGTAACAATTACCCTTCAAGTAACAATGCCCGTAACCGACGGCGGCGGCGGGGGCGCGGCCAAAATCTGAACTAATTACCTATCAGAGAAGGAGCTTCTCGCGTCGTCTCCTTCACGATATATTTACGTATCAACGAGCTAAGCCTAGGCACAGAATAAATAATAGTATTAGGTACAGAAGGCGCACTCCACGCCACTAACGTTCAAACAAGCGTTCAAATTACATTGAACGCGTCGAACGTGACCCTGGCTATAATAGCCTACCGTTTGTCGTTGCGCTCATATTAAAACAAAATGCACCTTAAGAGAGTCCATATTACCACAGACTAAATAATAGCGTCTTCACAAGCGCGCGCGATTTTCCTACTAAAAGGCCACGAAATCGGGACCGCCCGGCGCGGCGTAGGTACATTCTGGAGCTCTGGCGCGGAGTGCGCCGGGCCTGGCCTAGGTTCGAGGCTCCCTCTAGCCGCCCCTAGACGCATGACTACAGACTCTGACCCCAGGGTTACTCGAAACCCACACGATAAGCAAGCAAGGCTTAGTTACTGAATTGTCTGTATAGATAGATAGATGATTCAGTGCTTAGGAAGACACAAAAAGTCGCTGGTCCCGGCTGCAAGTCCAGTAAAAAATTATCGCGCTATAAGACCCGTAAACAATCGTAATAATGTGTAGTAAGTGCGAAAGCCTCAAACAAACATAAGTCCAGGAAAACTTTCGACACAAGCATAACCATTAAAAACACTAACTATTTAGTCGATAGACAATAATTCACGTCAGAAGCTTTTAGGCAGCTCAATGAATCTGACGCCAGAAGATCGGTCGATAATCTTACCATCCACAAGATGAAAGCTACAACCTTTGCAGGCTGATGACAATTTTATGCAAGACGTAGAGATTGAAAATTTTAGACATCCACCGGGCCCGGCGACCAGGCCCGGTAGGTACGAAAACTGCGAAAAACTATTATAAGATCATTATTTCAGACTGAAAAATAATTGTTTTGCTATATGCAAGCTTTTTTGTTATAATATTATTTACTAATCCTACATAAAATAACCAATTTTACCTTACATTTTGCTAGTTAAGACCATGTGTGCATATGAAAGTTTGATTGTTTACAGTAAGGTACAGAAGCCAGCACATGCGGTTGGACACTTGCACTACGACCGCATGTGCTGCTTACTGTACATTGCAGCCCAGGCAGAAGTTATAAGATTTTGATTTTTGCTTAATTATAGTCAAGTATATTAACACTCAATAGTCATAGCACCTAAAGTTATAATATATAATAGGAATAAAAGCATATTTCATTTCATTTCATTTCATATTGTTATTATTAAAAGAATATTGTTATTGCTCTTAAGAATCTGTTTTGTTTTTACTAAAGCTTATTATTTACGAGTATTTAAAGCTACCAAAGTTTATCTATCAAAGTTGATAATGATAAGACAAGTTTAGTACATTAAGTTGCGTTATTAGTTTCTTATTCTAATAATATGTTTTCAAATAGTTACATTAGTATTAGTAATTAACTTTAAGCAAGCAGGTCTTTCTCTTTACTGTGTATAGTATTAGTAATTAAATTGCGGGCGACTTCTTTATAATCTGACTACTTTCCAAACTTTTTCTCGAAATCCTCTAAATCCAGGCATTTTATCAGCGCGTGGAAGAACATTTCTATCTTAAACTTAATTACTGAATACTAATGCTTGCTAAAAATTAATTAGGAACACTAATTTTACTATTCCGTTCATAAGTGAAACTAACTAATTCTGTATCAAAAAATCGTGATATTGAGGCTGTTTAAGACTGATTATTGTTGATTTGCTGGTTTGAGATAATTGTATTTTTCCTTCATTTACTTAAACCAAATTGTCATACATAAAATACCTTAAAGGTTTCATGCTAGAACATCAGCCCGGCGTGACGTTGGCGGCGATTGTTACTGGACGGGTTGAAAAACATACCGGGTTGCAATCTCTAGAAAGATGCCTGCAATCCGGTAAAGCTTAAACGTCAAATTGCGATACAATCGATGGTCGTCAACAGCCCTTATCTTTAACTCAGGGTGAATGTAGCTTTCTAATGGTGAAAGAATTTTTGAAATCGGGATAGTGGTTTTTGAGTTTATTCATTAAAAACACACACACACACACAAAAATACAAATCTTTCCTCTTTTCATTTTAAGCATATGTCGGAGATTGAAGTCAGATTGATCGTTTAAATCGATAGCCCTTTTCGGGTTTTCTTTATTTATTTGCTCTACCCACCCCCATCTTGTGTCCTTAACTTCCGACACATAAATATATAAATATAATATTTATGTGTCGTTAAAATAAACATTATAATAAATAACATTAAACCTTAGAGAATAAATATACAGAAATTTTCTATTTATATACTCTAATCTAAGCATTAAACCTTCGACCATCATAGTGCTTGACCGCCATTTAGACATTGAGATGTCGATTATAATAGAAAATTAGTAGGTATACATACATACATGTCCCGTAGCCATTGTTATATGCGTGAAAGAAAGCATTAGAGAAACAAGGGAGAACAAAAGACTTCACTTGATTGATTTTTCGCTCCTGAGTAAAATGATCCAGTAAGCTTTTATTTTTAATTTCAATGTCGTCATAATCACTTTAGCCTCGAATCACAGTATACAATACAATAAATAGAATACAATACAATACAAATATTCTTTATTGACACCAGAAATAAACACCCATCTCACTGATTTTAGCCGATTTTGAATGATTACCAGCTAGTAGTAAAACTGGAAAATTAAACAAAAAAGGTACTATGTTTAAAAAAGGCGAAAAGCTACAATGACATTGATTGTACGAGTATGACGAAACTAAATAGAAATAGCTCAGTAGTGGAAGAAAGAGGGCCGCCTTTGCCCAGCAGTGAGCCAGTTTAAATTATAACAAAACAAATAATAATAATAATAATAATAATATGTGGGACATCTCACACACGGCCATCTGACCCCAAACTAGGCAGAGCCTGTACTTGTAAATAACTACATGAAAGATAAAATAAAAGATCAATAAGATATTATTGTATTTTTTTATGGTAAGCTAATGTACAAGAACAGTGAATCTGTTGGAATACATTTTTAAGGAATAGGAAAGAATATAAAATGTGTTTCATCAATTATGCGATAGACGTAGTTTTATTAAAAAGTGTTTATTTTTGTTTAATATTTATAAGATGAAATTGATTGTACAAATAGATTTTTTCAAAGAAAGGCATTTATACACAATTTCTTTTTTCAATGTTTCGTATTATTGCGCGGTAACCGCTGAATTGGCGTATTCAATGTACTTATAAGAACGTCTTTTAGGTAATATTATACACTTTCAAATAATACCAGTAACAAAGAAATCGGTCCACTAGTTTTCAAATTACAGCGTAAAAACAAAAGTACAAATTCGCCAACTTTGATTACCCCTCCCCTCCTCCCTCCACCACTTTAGAACTTGACGACCGACAGTTCCACGTACAGGACACCAAGACGAATCCAACGGTATGAGTCGTTGCCATTTACAGGAATGACAGATAGATTTTTTTCATTTTGTACTGGAGCGAACCGGACTATTTATTGTGGGATCATTATTCTTCTGGACGGCCCGCAGCCTAGTTGTTAGTGTGCTTGCCTTCGAAGTACGGGGTCGCGGGTTCGAATCTTGCCCAGGGCAAACATTCTAGTGATAAGCACTTGTATTTGCCATGTGTCTGGATGGTGTATCTACCTATATATAAAAGGCAAAGCTGATTGACTGATTTATCAACGAACAGGCCAAACCCTAGCAACCTAGAAAATTAAAAATTTGGCTAGAAACTGCTAGAAAAAAAGGGCTAGAAACCTAAAAATTTGAACACGTATTTCTCTCTAAGGTTTGAAACTGTTTTGTGTACGAAAAAAATAATGAGTTACGTATTTCACCTTTTTTTATAATTCTAACTCCAATGGGATGAAATAGGAGATAAACGTTTGTTTAAAAAAAATATATTGACTGGTTTAAAACTTCTTGAGACTATTTCTAAAAATAAACACGTGTTTCGCCATTTTTCTTCAACAAGGGTGAAATACAATACTAACAGCCCGCCCGAAGAAAGGTTAAAGAAGTTCTAAAGAAAACATGCGCGTGCGAAGCCGTGGTTATACATATAAGTTTGTTTTTAAAAGCTTTTATTTAACTTGCAATGTATGTATGTATGTAGTTTGTTCGGGTGGAATCTTTGAACTCAATTTTGAAGTAGATATCTTTAATCGATTGAGCTGAAATTTTGTATACACGTTTAGTTTGGATGACAATGCTCGATATGGTATGTGACGTCACTTTAAATCCAATATGGCGGGCTATCCAAGATGGCGGGGTAGTTATTTTTAATGCACTTTTTACAATATGGGTATCAAATGAAAGGGATCGTTAAGAGTAACTCGAAAAATAATGTAACGTGCGATAGCTAAAAAGTAAAAAATAAATTAAATGCAAAAAAACTTTATTTCAACGCTCTAAAAAGAAGAAAATAATTTTATCCTTAAAAATTTTAACTATCAACTTATAACCTCATTTTATATACAATTCATATGATCATAAAAGCTTGTCGCGAGGTTTAATTACCTACCAATATTTAGTAAATTGTAATTGAAAATAAAATAGACTTAGGTACTATTTTATTTACAAATCGCGCGACAAGCTTTTTTGATCTTATGAATTGTATATAATGAGGTTATAAGTTGATAGTTAAAAATTTTAAGGATAAAATTATTTTCTTCTTTTTAGAGCGTTGAAATAAAAGCATTATTTAAAAAAAGTTTTTTTGCATTTAATTTTTTATCAGCTAACTGATACCCATCCATAGTACAGGCTCTGCCTTGATTGGCGTCTGATGCCCATGTAAGGGATGTCCCCACATGTAGGGGATATTCCCGCATGTAGGGGTGTCCCCATATGTTTTCGTTGTAACAACTGTCGCCATCCGTCTCATTGTAGAACATGTTTTTGAATTTTATTAACGTATTCTAATTTAATTTGATAAAAGTACAAAATTATAAAAAAAATTATAGCATGGAAACCTACACAAACCAATGACAATCCTGTGATAGGCCCGATTTACCGAATTCTTGGTAACTGATAATTTAAAAATCGCAATTTGTCCTAATCGTCCATCAATACCAGAAATACTTGAATTTCTTTGATTAGATTATTTTTCTTCGTTGAGGATCTGATTGAGCTGTCTACGGCTTCTGACGTGGCTCGTGTAACGGACTACGACATCCGATAAGAACCGGGGCCGTTGCGTACCTTCCGAAGCACGGAACTTTATTTCTTTTCAGACAATCAGGTGATTTAGCCTGCGATGTCCTAAACAAACAGAAAGTCACCCAAAGTCGGGTTAGTACTATTATTTTGTTGTGTGCCAAAGTGTTGACCGACCCCGGGACTCCAAGCCGGAACTTAATGGGAAGCGAGCTAGTGCTCATCGCACACAATGTTTGGGCGGGAATGAATGAATGAAAATTCTTTATTGCACCACAGGCAAACTTAATGCTACAAAACATTTTCTTCCAGCTAACCTTTGCTAGTCGACAGCATGCTAAGGGCAGTGCCGCTCAACAGCGATTAAATGATTATTGACTTAGGGATTCGAACCCGCGACCCTGTGCTTTGAAGGCATACGTACTACCAACTAGGCTACGGGGCCGACATATTTCGTATATTTTTTTCTGGTTTTGGCATATTATTAATTGTTTTGACGAGAAAGAACATAATGAGCGTCAGCGTAGTGGCGTTGTGGTTTCCTATCCGGAAACCGCGTCGGTACGATTTCCGCCACGTAACATTACCTACATATCAATATTTTAATTCACATTAAACTATGTAATTGTATTGCGATGCAGAATAATATTTCACTGACTGCACCAAAATGGATAATTATTTTTCTGTTATTTTCCATGTACATAAATATTGCATCGGGAAAAGATTTTATTCCAATGGGAATTCCAACGGAGACGGTGCCGCGGGGCAAACAGATAAAATAATGGTATAATAGAAATTAAATTAAACAGTATATGCACATACAATAAGATTGCCAAAACTTGTTTTAAAACATTTTTGTATTCAAAGCTTTAAATATTTTAATGGAAAAGTTCAAGATGTAAAAATATTAGAGTCCGTGAGATTCGACCAGACTAGCAAAGAATATTAGCACTAAAATGCTCAGCTTGAATATTTTATTTATTTTATATTAAAAACTCGGTTCACTGTAATCAATTACACACGTAAATCTAAACGACCACGTGAAACAGCCGGAAAAAAATCCCAAACTTGAGCCGAAAAGTTTTGCCGAAACTTCAGGCGCGGAGGCGCAACAAGCGGTGTGTTTACATACCGCTCTTTCCGACGGACGGGGCGCCGACGACGGCTACTTTCACTTCGGACAGTGAAGACTTCTTCCTCCGGATTCCCCTGCTGGCCATAGTTGCGGTGCGAGCGCTGGGAGTCTGTAGCGGCGCGACGCTTACTGCCGACTGCGAGCCGAGAGCCCCACCGCTCAGAGTATACCCGTACAGTCGCCCGCCTCCGCTCTCGCGCGCCCGCCCGCTAAAAATACACCGAACGACAGCTCCGACAGCGGTCCCCGTGTTAATGGGTCAAGATCTGGCCAAGATCAGTGCATGTTTACTATGTGGCTTCCTGACGACGCCTGCGCCGCCACGTGTTTCGCGACAGGCCGTCAACACTGACCAAACGATGATGGCTAGTTTGCTTACAGAGTTCACACACTTTTTCAGCTAAAGTTACACAAAACAAATAGCACGGTAAATATCCCGTTTTAATTCTTAATAGTTATAAAGTTACACGGTTCACTCCAAAACCATGACGTACTTGCAGTTGATTTTAAGAAAGTTTAGATGAATCCTATTTCTTGATGTGGTCCGCCGAATAATTCAGATTCAGATATTAAGGTATTCCGAATTAAAATCATGGTGCTTTGACTTGATCACAGAAGTACATATTATATAATAGTACTCGTACGTAAGGGACATTCACCTCCCCGCACCTGCACTTCCCCCACGCCCCGCACCCCGCAGGCACCACCGCACTCCGCCGGGTGGTGTCGGTGGTAGTCGATAAAGCATTTAAACACTATATCTTTGATTTCCATCAAGTTCAAGTTCAAAATGTGTTTATTCGAAGTAAGATTTTACAAATCACTTTTCGACGTCGAGGAGACCATTTCCATCGACTTAACATCCTGGAAAATTTCAAATCGCGTTTGTTCCATGAAATGTCTTGGACTTGATGTCTCTATTATAACTTTGACAGCTCCTAATATAGGTATGTCCCCACCGAGGGGCTCGAGTCTACGCCGCACCACCGCACCGTAGAGATGGGGACGGGCTGTAAATCAGGGTGAATACGGCTTAAGGTGCAGCCACACCGGCCGGCCGGCACCGCATCGTATCGAAACGGATTATTTTTAAACTAAATTAAACCTTGTATACAGTATTTAAAGTCTATATTACCAAGTCACGCACAGCAGCTTGACTGCGCGTGCGTGCGTGACGGGCGGACGTCGCCGTTGGCATGCCGCGACGCGCGGTCTCCTCCGTCCGCGGCGAACGCAGCCGGCGGCATGCGAACGAAGCCGGCGGCATGCCGCGAGGGCCGCGACACGCGATCTGCTCCGTTGAATAGATACGTGCGCGAGCGAGACACCGCCGCCGCCGGCTCCGTTCGTGCGAAGCCGGTCGGAGACGTGCGGTGGCATGCCGCCGGACGCGACGGCATGTGGCCGCATGCGTTCGCATCCGGCCCTTGCGTTGCGATGCCGGCCGGCCGGTGTGGACGCACCATTAGTCGACCACGCTGATAGTGCTCATCACACGAATGTTTGCGCCCGGGATTCGAACCCAAGACCTTGTGCTGACTAGTCATGAGTATAAACAATAATGCAGGTGACTTCGTTCGACTTATCATTGTTATCATCGTTAGTATTTTAAATGAAAATATTTTGTTCATTTTAGAATAGTAAAAATACGCTAATAATCTTATAGTATAGGATCCCGCCATACAACGGCCTTCACCGAGATGTTTATTTGATAAAGCGTATTTTATATTGTATTTAACATATCAATAATATATTGCATATGGATTGCACAAATTTTAGTCCAGAGTATGTTTAATTAATTATTAAAAAAAAAACAAACATTTCACCGGTTTGTTTATTAGATAAACTCTATACTAATCGAAAGTATGAAGCCCATAGAATATGCAAATGTTAGGTTGCCTATTTTTTTCCCCGGTCACACCTCTCCGGTAGCCAGGTATAAAAAGGTCAATTTATACTAACACTTGCAACGGTCTGTTTATTGAATTAAAATTAAAAATAATTAAAGATGATCTTATCTATTATAAATACGGTGGTTTAGGGTTGCCTGCGAAAAATCAGTCCCGAATTCCGGTTGTCGAATTTTAAAATCCCACTATATAACGACCTTTACCGAGATGTTTATTTGATAAAGCGTATTCTAAATTTTATTTAACATATCAATAAATATATTGCATATGGGTTGCCTAACAAATAGTCCAGAGTAAGTTTAATTAATTATAAAAAATAAAAAAATTAAACATTGCAATACTTTATTGCATATAAAATATATATATACGTAATGGAACATAACATAGACAGGACAGTTAAGCAAAGGCCGACTTATCCCATAAGGGATTTCTGCCAGTCAACCTTAAGAGTATGCATGTCCTGTTTAACTCTGTCGTAATTAAGCTGTTCTTCGTCGTTTACAATAGGATCACCAACACACTGCATTTGATACGTTCAACATAAACTTATTTGCCGATTTTCGAAAACAAAAGAAGATTGAAAGCAAAGCTGTTAAGCCCAATACACACATAGCTATAATCTATATTAATATGCCCAGCTCTATTTATATTATATCTCACCACCACACACGGTAGCTGTATTGAAATATATATTTTCACCCTTACTGCGTTGACTTACGGAATACCTTTAATATGTCGAGATTTATATTAATATGCCGTGCTATAACGGTCGCTTGCTGTGACGTCACCAAAATATGTCGACCGATATAGCAAGGCATATTAATATAAATCTCGGTATATTAATATAAATCTCTGTATATTAATATAAATCTCGACATATTTGATACATTTCAAGGGATACAGGATGCTCCATTTCATTTGAATTTATTTTTAATGGTTTCTAGTGCTAGGTGTAGCCTGGTAGAAATTGCTAGCATTAAGGCCACCTATTTGTACACGTTTGTTCTTCTGGACTTTATTTCTTGTAATTCTTTGCGTGTAATTTATTTATACGTAGGTTCATATAGGTAGAGTTACTTACTTACTAAAAGAGCCTCGGTGGCCAAGTCGCTAGTGCCGTTGACTCCCATTCGGAAGTTCGCGGGTTCAAACCTCGGCACTTACAAAAGTGTTTTCGATTATCGAATTTATATGTACGTTTATTATATATTTATATTATTATAGTGTATATGGGATTCAACCCAGATTTTTCTTTTTTTTGGGCCCGCCAAGGCGACACGTAGATCAAAATCAGCATCGGAATCGTCCTCTGATGAACTATCGATTATATTTAATAGAACTAGGTAAATCCATACTGAGCCCTTATTAAAAAAGAACACCCTGTATTACGAAAGTATTCAAAAACGTGCGCTCGTGACGACGGCCGCAGATCGAATGGACGCAAAGATATATAGCCGCCGTGTGTGGTGGCGAGATATAATATATATTAGAGCTGGGCATATTAATATATATTATAGCTACGTGTGAATTGCGCTTTAGTCCTGGCTACTATCTAACTAAACCATATCAGAAACATTGGGATGCTAAATACCCTATGCTGATAAATTTAGATTGAAAGCAAAGCTGTTAGTCCTGGCTACTATCTAACTAAACCATATCAGAAACATTGGGATGCTAAATACCCTATGCTGATAAATTTAGATTGAAAGCAAAGCTGTTAGTCCTGGCTACTATCTAACTAAACCATATCAGAAACATTGGGATGCTAAATACCCTATGCTGATAAATTTAGATTGAAAGCAAAGCTGTTAGTCCTGGCTACTATCTAACTAAACCATATCAGAAACATTGGGATGCTAAATACCCTATGCTGATAAATTTAGATTGAAAGCAAAGCTGTTAGTCCTGGCTACTATCTAACTAAACCATATCAGAAACATTGGGATGCTAAATACCCTATGCTGATAAATTTAGATTGAAAGCAAAGCTGTTAGTCCTGGCTACTATCTAACTAAACCATATCAGAAACATTGGGATACTAAATACCCTATGCTGATAAATTTAGATTGAAAGCAAAGCTGTTAGTCCTGGCTACTATCTAACTAAACCATATCAGAAACATTGGGATGCTAAATATCCTATGCTGATAAATTTAGATTGAAAGCAAAGCTGTTAGTCCTGGCTACTATCTAACTAAACCATATCAGAAACATTGGGATGCTAAATACCCTATGCTGATAAATTTAGATTGAAAGCAAAGCTGTTAGTCCTGGCTACTATCTAACTAAACCATATCAGAAACATTGGGATGCTAAATACCCTATGCTGATAAATTTAGATTGAAAGAAAAGCTGTTAGTCCTGGCTACTATCTAACTAAACCATATCAGAAACATTGGGATGCTAAATACCCTATGCTGATAAATTTAGATTGAAAGCAAAGCTGTTAGTCCTGGCTACTATCTAACTAAACCATATCAGAAACATTGGGATGCTAAATACCCTATGCTGATAAATTTAGATTGAAAGCAAAGCTGTTAGTCCTGGCTACTATCTAACTAAACCATATCAGAAACATTGGGATGCTAAATACCCTATGCTGATAAATTTAGATTGAAAGCAAAGCTGTTAGTCCTGGCTACTATCTAACTAAACCATATCAGAAACATTGGGATGCTAAATACCCTATGCTGATAAATTTAGATTGAAAGCAAAGCTGTTAGTCCTGGCTACTATCTAACTAAACCATATCAGAAACATTGGGATGCTAAATACCCTATGCTGATAAATTTTGACACCAGGGTTTGTGAGGTCGGTTAATTAATCTCAAAACCCACACAATAAGCAAGCAAGCATCATGTCTTTATTGTTGACAGTTTTTCCCGTGGGAATGAGGAATTTTCCTAAAAGAAATTTTTATTTTTGTGCCAAGTTTTATCAAAATCGGTTCAATAGTTTTAATTGATTTCGTTTACACCTTGGGTTACATTATTGGAATTCATGTAAGTATCATTAATTAAAAAATAATAATAATATAGGCTATGTTGCGTGAGGGTTGTGTAGCTTTTCAACAGTAAAATATTTTTTTATATCGGTTCAGTAGTTTCGGAGCCTTATCAATATATTTTTATTATACATATTAATTATTATTATTAGGGAAGTATAATATAAAAAAATATATACATAATAACCTATATGCACGTGCCGGTTTAGCAAAAAAAATAAGGACATGGATGGATGGATGGTTAATGGATTTTTGTCAATTTTTCCAATTACCAAAATGGCTCTATCTCCTGTCAGTATTTTGTGACCCACTCACATTTCATCATACGAGCACAGATTTTTTACAATAAAAAATTCACAAGGTTTTAGCCACGGAATATATTGCTGAAAAGCAATTATCGAAAATGTTGAGTACCTACGTAAAATTTTTGCTGGTACTCGTAGTAAGAGGTAAAATAATACTTTTTAAAGTGACACTTTAAATCCGAACAAAGTTAAAAGTTAAAATCTCGTGATCTCATGATCATCATCAAGATTTTTTGAGAAAGGACAACTGTAGGCCTACTATGTAGTGACATTAGAGCCATAGTAGTTCTGTCAGTATGTCGCGTTTGACAGCTTCTCAAGCTTGTCGCTACTTACATAGTAGGCCTACTGAGCCACATAAACTTGAACAACCGGAGTAACTAAAATATATGAAAATAAAATTTTAGATTTGAAGATTTTACAATCAGTTTTTCGTATCTTCTTGCAAATATTATTTTATTATATTCTGTCTTAAGCTTCATGTCCTACTATAAGGGAATAATATAATGAATGCGACTAAAGTGCAACCCCAACTGACCCGAGCTATCCACTCTGCGAGTCAATCTGCTATTGCTCTTACATTATCTTGCTGCTGTGCTGGTATAACAAGATTTGCATTCTAGGTAGAATATTTGAAACAAAGATTTCAACGATTATTTCAAATATGTACCATTCGGTTCTTTGCAAAGTACTTTATTTATTTACTACTGTAGTGAAAGTAAGAGCGTCGATGGCCAAATGGCTATAGCCCTTATTGACTTGACACATCAATCAACGACGATGAGTTGTGCTACGATTTACCGCGTAAAAATTTCTCATTCCCATGGGAAAAGTTGTGAAAGCGGGCGGAGTTGGCACAAACATAGAATAGACCTTGCGGAAGAACATAGGCTAACTTTTACCGCGGGAAAATTCCTTATTCCCACGGGTAAAACTATTAACGCGGGCGGACCCGCGGCGGGAAGCCAGTTAAAAATAAAGAACTTCGTTTAACTTCGTCACTTTTGAGCGGATAAAACGTAAGTATACTTTTATATTTATATATATATATTAGTGTATTTAGGATGATAGATAAGTATTATTGTATGTATTTATGTATGTATGTATGGATATGTATTATTAAATTTATATGTGTATAAGTAGGTATATTCATAGCTATTTACATAATATAACCCGGATATCCTATGTTAAGTAATTTCTGTTTTTGCACACCCGCCGTTTCATTCTAAACACTTCCACTATCGCCCAATGGTTGCCTGGAAGAAATCGCTTAGAGCGATAAGGCCGCCATTTGCCTTCTCTCTATGTTTAATTTGTATTGTACCTGTTTTTTATTTTATTTTGTGCAATAAAGTATATTTGATTTGATTTGATTTGATTTAAAGAATAAAGAATGTAACCTAAGTAGCCATTTTCTTGGTTATGTGCCATTTAATTGAAGGAAGGAATTGCCTAAGAATTTTTTTTTTTATTAAATAATAATGAAATTAAGGGATGAATCACACCTCCCTCATTTTTGCTGGACCACAATTAGCAACCCCTGCGAGAGTAAAGGAGATAGAGACAAAAAGGAGATAAATATTAGAGGAGAGCGAAGCTAGATCAGCAATTGTCAGCGATCATGCAAGTGAGCGGTTAGTGACGTTACTTTCCTCAGGAATGCTAGTTGGCTCTTGGCCAACACAATCAGCTGGTTGCGGTTTGCCGAACTAAAGACGACATCGCTGTCGTATTACAAGCTGCGCACGATTCTGAAAATAAATAATGCAATTACGGTGGCAAATTTCCTACTTTGGTTATATTGCATGGATTTCAGGCAATTCGCAGGACGGGAGAAACTGGCTAGAAAATGGAATGACCTGTAAACTTTGCCAGAATCGTGTAACCTTGAAGTATTCAAGGCAAGAGTGAATGGACATATTTTAGGTAAGCTGGTGCCATCATCGGCCACGTCCCGTCATGTTCCACCGTGAGACTATTATGTGAATTGACAATTTAATATACAGGCGCTAGTTGTAATACTAGGCCTATGTGAGAGATTTTCTTTTTTAATGAAGACGACTCTCGAGGTAGCCTTGGACCACGACCTAGAACGTTTCTGGTACTTACGTACACATTAAACTGTTAGATGTTTCTAGTATTATATTACGTTTTAAAATTGAGGATTTTGCCCGTATGCAGTTAAACGTGGTCAATATACCTACTCGTAATAGTCTCAAGTAATTTCTCGAATAGTTGCAAGAACTTACAAGGCATTATCGTTGGTACCCAGATAAGTTTCCAACCAATTTCGATGACTAACATAATAATCCTTATATATTCCAGAATGTCACTGATTATGGACATATCGATTTTGTATTCGAAAATAAACGAAATATTGTAATATAAAAATACTATGAAATTTATTATTATCATAGCAATGAAACTATACGATCAAGGAGGCCGTGGGCAGCTTTCAAATATCTTTGTTGAGTGTTTAAATTCAATAGTAAAATATAATGTCAGAAGAAAATAATGTTCGTAAAAGTAATTCTTTGCAATTGAGCAATGCACGTCATCCCGTTCGTGAGAAGAGAGTAAGTCAGCGGTGTTAAGCACATGCGGCTGGACATATGGACCTTGAGAGAGCCCGTATTCCGTATCGGTAGGGGTGAATTTCGTAGTACGAATATCCAACCGCATGTGCTGGCTTCTGTGCCTTTATAATTATAACCTACTGTAGCGAATTAGCTATCTGCATTATGGCTTCGCTCGAACTATTGTTGTTCCTGTGGAAAATAGAGGGAATTAAGAATTTCGGAATGTCATTCCCCGTGCTCCTTTTCATAAATCTCTGAATTGTATTAGGTACCTATTTGTTTTGTCTTGAAAGGTTACTCTTAGCAGATAGGATAAATAATGGTATGGTCTATAATGTCTATATAGTCACTCAGTACATAGGTATATGTTTAACATAGGTTGACTCGTAGCAGATAGGCATTATTTATTTAGTCAGACCTTTATTCTGCCTGACACATCTCAGACACTCTAAACTTTAACCAAAACCTCTGTCAAATGCACTATTCCGGATCGGATCAAGCTTCACCGGACTTGCGGGGGAGCGGAAGACTCTACCCCAAAAAAAATCATATACTAACGCGTCTAGGGGCGGCTCAAGGGAGCCTCGGACCACGGCCTAGCGCGTTGATATAGAAAAACATCGTGAAGGATAATGCGTGCGCATCGCATCGTATCGGTGGCCCAGTGGCACAGAAGTATATAATAACACTAGCGACCCGCCCCGGCTCCGCACGGGAAAATGGTTATTGTGGGTTATCTTTAATTATATTATGCATGTATTATACATATAAACATTCCTCTTGAAAAAAACAGCATCAAAATCCGTTGCGTAGTTTTAAAGATTTAAGCATACAAAGGGACATAGATGGGGACGACTTTGTTTTATGTTATGATAACCATTGGTTAGGGCCGCTGGTTATTATATAATATACTAGGCAGAAAGCTATTTTTTTATTAGAACGATGTTTTTTTCCGTTATGGTAGTCCGGCCACCCGTGTTAACAGCTTTTCTCATGGCAATGAGGAATTCGCCTATGACCTTTCAAGCTCTATTCTATCTTTGTTTCGCACAATACACTGTTTGAAGGGCGTATACTAACTTGATCATTGCATTTTAAAAATTTGGAACATATTTTATATTGGACTTCTATAAAACAAACATCCAGCGATCTTTGATTACCCCCCCCCTCATCCCTCCACCACTTTAGCACTTGACGACCGACAGTTTCACGTTCAGGACATCAAGACGAATCCAACGGTAGGAGTCGTTGCCATTTACAGGAGTGACAGATGAAACTCAAGTTCTAGAGCACTTTTGGTCTAAAATGAACCGGACTATTAGACGTTTAGAGACAATAAGCGTAAGACATAATGACACGTTCTTTTCCTTTTCGAATAATCTATACTAATATTATAAAGAGGAAAGGTTTGATTGTTTGTTTGTTTGTTTGCATCGAATAGGCTCCGAAACTACTGAACCGATTTCAAAAATTCTTTCACTGTTGGGAAGCTTAACATTCACCCTGAGTAACATAGGCTATATTTTACTTTCAAAAAAATTAGGGTTCCTTGCTAAAACTTCAATAATGTAACCCAAGGTGTGAAAAAAATACGTAAAATATTCCTAATAATTGAAAATGTTCCGAAACTACTGAACCGATTTTGGTGAAACTTGGCACAAAGTTAGAATAGACCTTAGGAAAGAACATAGGCTACAATTTACAGCGGGAAATTTCCTCAATCCCACGGAAAAAATGTTAAAGCGGGCGGAGTTGGCATAAAGATAGAATTGACCATGCGGAAGAACATTGGCTAACTTTTACCGCGGGAAAATTCCTCATTCCCACGGGAAAAACTATTAACGCGGGCGGAACCGCGGCGGGAAGCTAGTGATAATATAACCTAGCCCCTACACTGGGTCCTCATAGCTATGGCCTATTAAGGTATGTTTATACTTTCGGAACATATACCATAGTTTAGGGCAGGCTCGAGGCCCTCGGCAGGCATGGCCAAGTAGTTAATTATAAACAGAAACGAGTTAGCAGTAACTCCGTTTCTCGTAGCTCTAGGCATGAGCTCTCTATTACAAGTTTTTTGATCCTTCCCTTAGTATTAGGGCCGGATTTCAAAAATTAAATGGCAAAGGCCACAGTCCAGACTGAGACCAACGTCAATTGCGGTTTATCAATCGATGCGGGAGCGAAATAATATTTGGGGGTCATGAAATCGCCGAGACCAAACGATAGCGAGTTTTAAAAACCCTCTAACTCCATCTGGCGGCGCGCCTGACGATCATTTTCCCTACTGAAGCGGGGGGAACTATGGACTGAGTGTAAATACGAAAGGGTGAGAAAAGCCCCTGAAAGTTAAATATACAATGTTGTTCCAATGTTCCAATGTATGGGGCCATAGATCAAAACAAAATTGATCATAGATCAGAACTTAATATCAATTTGTCAGTGTTTTTCTATAGAACAAAAATAAACATAGGAAAATCTGAGCGCTTCGGTCTTGAGTTTTCACCTCAAATATAAAGAATAGGAATAATTTTGTGATTGTTCTTTGTTGTATACATCTCTCAAATAAATAAATAAATAAATAGGGAATCACGAGACCTAGAAAAATATCATAGATGTAGTTTTATATTAACAGTGTAATAAAGTGTATTAAAGTCAAAGTATTATTTTTCGTCCTGGGTACCAGAAGTTTGAAAAACAAAATTTATTTCGTTATGGGGCCTACAGGTGCTTAGTGGCGCCCCCACCCTTTAAAAAATAATAACTCGAGAAATAATAAATATTTCAAAAATCTAGAACGGCGAGGAACGAAACGGTGTTCGGTAGGATTTACATACGATTATATGGAAAAATTGCGAAAAGTGGCCGTTTTTCCATCTATAACTACTAGCGAGATATCTATACTAATACTAGCTGTCCGCCCACGGCTACGCCCGCGTTGTTTTTTTTTATTTGTTTTTTTTTTTTTTTGGGTATGAAAAATAGATGTTGGCCGATTCTCAGACCTACTGAATACGCTCCCAAAATTTCATGAGAATCGGTCTAGCCGTTTCGGAGGAGTATGGAATCGAACACTGTGACACGAGAATTTTATATATAAGATTATAAAGAGGAAAGGTTTGATTGTTTGTTTTTTTGATTTTTTGTTTGTTTGCATCGAATAGGCTCCGAAACTACTGAACCGATTTCAAAAATTCTTTCACTGTTGGGAAGATACATTCACCCTGAGTAACATAGGCTATATTTTATTTTCAAAAAATTAGGGATCCTTACTAAAACTTCAATAATGTAACCCAAGGTGTGAAAAAAATACGTAAAATATTCCTAATAATTGAAAATACTTCGAAAGTACTGAACCGATTTTGGTGAAACTTGGCACAAAGTTTAAATAGACCTTAGAAAAGAACATAGGCTACAATTTACCGCGGGAAATTTTCTCATTCCGACGGGAAAAATTGTTAAAGCGGGCGGAGTTGGCACAAAGATAGAATAGACCTTGCGGAAGAACATAGGCTAACTTTTACCGCGGGAAAATTCCTCATTCCAACGGGAAAAATTATTAACGCATGCGGAGCCGCGGCGGGAAGCTAGTATAAACATATTTTACATACAAACTAAATAAAACAACTAAAACTAAACTAAACAAAAGCTTTCTTTTTTACTTTACCGAGGTAAAAGCAGACTTACTATAAATTGCTCAGTGTCATCGAATTATTTTCCGACGCCAAGTCTGATAAAATAGGCCATGTCGGGGTTCAAACTGGGGCCACATCGCGCCCCCCTAACCACTACGCGCCACGCACACTGCGCCACGTATGTTCAATAGATTAAGGCGTAGAAGTTTTAAGGTTCAAGCCAGCCAACTTGGGCGTGGTTGAGTTATGCATGCTGAACCCCCTTGAAGGGGACGTGTTTTAACACAGAGGTAGATTTTTTTTGCTTTACTTATTTATATTAATTACACGTACCTGGCAAAAATAACGTAAGCCATGGCATTATTTATTTACTTCGTTCTATTCTTGCCATTTTGGAATTTCACCTTCAGCTACTATGTGCATTACTGGTACACTTGGTGGAACAAACAGGAAAGCGTTGTAAAGGCTTCCTTGTAATACCTATTCTCAGTGATTCTTTTTAATGATTTTTTAATTTAGATACCGTAGTAGTAAATTAAGGTTTACGAAGTTTAAATTTGAGAAACTAAGCATTGAAGTTGGATTCATTTATTTTATACTAGCTTCCCGCCGCGGCTCCGCACGCGTTAATAGTTTTTCCCGTGAGAATGAGGAATTTTCCTGCGGTAAAAGTTAGCCTATGTTCTTCCGCAAGGTCTATTCTATCTTTGTGCCAACTCCGCCCGCTTTAACAATTTTTCCCGTGGGAATGAGAAAATTTCCCGCGGTAAATTGTAGCGTATGTTCTTTCCTAAGGTCTATTCAAACTTTGTGCCAAGTTTCACCAAGATCGGTTCAGTACTTTCGGAGTATTTTCAATTATTAGGAATATTTTACGTATTTTTTTCACACCTTGGGTTACATTATTGAAGTTTTAGTAAGGATCCCTAATTTTTTGAAAATAAAATATAGCCTATGTTACTCAAGGTGAATGTAGCTTCCCAACAGTGAAAGAATTTTTGAAATCGGTTCAGTAGTTTCGGAGCCTATTCGATGCAAACAAACAAACAAACAAAAAAACAAACCTTTCCTCTTTATAATATTAGATCTAGAATTTAATTTGTGTAACTTATTAAATACTCCTTTTAAATATATGTGCCTGAAAATCTATGATGACAAAACGCCTTGAAGTTTTTTTCTCTTTGCTGAACGTATTATCTATGCATTATCTTTGGTTGGCACATATTTCGTTATTGAATTGAATTTAATTGAATTAATTATTAGAAATACTAAATACACGCAAAGTTGACGTGATTTTTATTGTAAAACTTACAGATAAATTTACTTAGCATTTTTCTTTCATAACAACACTGTAAAGTGAGATATGTGGTTATTTAAATAAACATGGGTGATAAAAAAAATAAGGTAGCTATCATAACATTTATCGGTGTGTTAGCAACAATAACAACTGCTTTATAGGGGTTTCTATAGTAGACTGCCGCACGAATTTGTTGGAAAGAAATATATTGGTAGTTAGCTGGGGGCTGTAAGATTATAATTCTAAAATATTATCGTGCGGAAACTTGTAGTTTTTTAGGGGCCCCACCATACTACTCCCCCCCTGAGATCTTTCTGGGTGGCAAAAAAAAAAGAACGAACACCCCAAAGGCTAAGGCGGGCTCTACGCTCGCTGCGCTCGCTTCGTTCCCGCCTTAGCCTTTGGAACCTATTTTTGGGGCTTAAATACCGTCTAAAAAACTACAAGTTTCCGCACGATAATATTTTAGAATTATAATCTTACAGCCCCCAGCTAACTACCAATATATTTCTTTCCAACAAATTCGTGCGGCAGTCTACTATAGTCAACCCGCTTTATACCCAACCCCAAACTAAGAACACAGACACGCCTGGCGTAGGGATTTTAACAACAAATGCCTTTTAAGGGAGAGGCTTCTGTCCAGCTACTGATCGACTGATTAAGAATAGCTGTCCAAATAAATTGTCGTTTTTAGGGTTCCCTACCTCAAATAGCAGAAACTGAACTCTTATAGGACCACTGGTGTATCTGTCCGTCCGATCGTCCATACTTCTGTCAGCGCCAATTCCTCTAAACTAAGTAGTACATTAATTAATAATTAAAATTAATAATAAAATATATTTTGTTATTAATTAATGTAGTACTTACAAATATTTACCACCCAGAAGTGGCCTCCATGTTCAAAACTCTCCTTCAATATTTAATGTTACATATTATCCATCTTTAAACTCAATCGGACTTTTGAAGAACTTTGTACACACGGAATCCTCCGTTTGACCGACTTTCTTATAGATTTATACGCCTATTATTTCCCAGGCCAAATCAGAGGCATCTCTTCGGACCCAGAAGAACAAATTCCAAGAAATTATTTATCCACCCGTGGACTACCTCGAAATGAAGATTGTTGGTTTGTGGATATCTGAAGAAGATCCTCGGCATCATGCTGTTAAGGTAGTTCCAAAATAATTCAAAATCAAAAGGTTTTATATTCGAAGTTTTACGAAATATTTTTTTGACGTCAAAGCTAATAATACCAAGTAGAAAAGAGACGGCACGTCACACCCTTCTTAGTAGGTAATCATACTTTTCTCTCTAACTCACTCAGCTAACTCAGGAGGCGCCGACCGCGCCTGTTCCATGGGCAATATATACAATAATATTAGGTTTATGTATTCAACGTGTTAATCAAATAATGCAATACCTATATGGTGGTAGATACTTAGTTCATGAAACTGAACACTATGGAGTGACCGCCCAGTGCCAGGACACTGGTCGGTCACTCCATACAGAAAACGCGTCTGCTATTTTTTTACTTTCCATATAAATTGTACGGAAACCTGGGTGCGCGAGTTCAACTCGCACATGGCCGTTTTTTTTAAATTAACTGTGACTGGCATTTCAGTCACAGTTAATTTAAAAGCGTGCGTTCACCAGCAGTGCATATAGTGTGATTGATTGGGAATTTCAGTACGAAACGTATTGTTAGTCTACATGATGACTGCCCATCAATCTTGCAAAATATTCTTTTGCTAGATAAAACAGAAGGGCCAACTTACATTTAAAAATATTTTTATTTTTTATTGAATACAACAAAACTGTGAATTTGCTATAAGGAAATAATATAACAATTTAAGATGTCTAACAGCTCTCGAAAACTTTCGCTAACAAAAAGATATTAGTTCATCAGTTCATCATTAGTTGCATCATATTATGTATTTTGTTAATTCGACGGCCCCGGAACCTAGTTGGTAATGCGTCTGCCTTCGAAGCGCAGGGCCGAGGGTTCGAATCCCGCCCAGGGCAAACATTCGTGTGATGAACACCTGTGTTTACCTTGTGTCTGGATATTGTATATTTATATAATTATTTATTTATCTATATGCTTGTTTATATCAGCTGTCTAACACCCGTAGTACAGGTTCTGCTTAGATTAGGGTCAGATGGCCGTATGTGAGATGTCCCTCCCTACATATTTATTTATTTTCGCAAGTGTAGATTCCACCAAATTTTTGCATGTGGTAGCATGTATGGTTTGCACTCGAATTTTGTATATTGTGTATGTAAGTTTTGATGCAAACAAGTTGTATTCAATTTAGGTATCATTCTACGACCAAGTTCTTATCTCGGCTATCATCAAGCCTTTCGGGCTCGAAGACAAGGTTGTGGCTCACAGTGACAAGGTTTTCGCCAAGGGAACTTTTACTTACGACCCATCGGACTACGAGAAGATGTGCCTGTTTGCTGACATACCTTTGACTGGTGATTTAATAACTACTTACTATCGCATTTCTAAAGATTTGCTGCTAGATGTATAATCAGGATGCGCACGATTACAAATCTATTTGCGCGTGTTGTAGTAATTTATAATACATTGTGGTCGTAGGGCGGCAGCAAAAACAACTTTGCAAAACGAAGGTATTTTTCATGCTTCATTGTCTAATTTGCTTTCGCACTGTTTGGAATGGGTGCAATCTTGGCTGCAAATAAACTTGGTAGTCGTGCACATCTTTATTGGTTAGGGTGTAAGGTAAGACTGGATGAAACAAAAATGTTGACTTTGCCATCCAAACTGTCCAATCAGAATGACTTTGGAGTTTCGATTTATTTATTGTTTTTGAGAAAAGTTTTTTGAAATAGTTGATTAAAGCCGTCGATTAAGCATGCTTTTTCTGTATTTGCTTGGCCTGCCCTCCACCATAGAATAAATGTAGTATATACTAGTACATACCCTCCACTTACACCATTATATTTAAAGATTGAGATATTTTCTGAGACTATTAATTATTACACCACAGTCTCGTTGTTATTCCCATTTACCTTAGACACTTTTCTGGGATCGGTTAGGAATAGAAAATAAATAAAAAAATAAACTGATCCCTGATGGGATTTCTTTTTGGGATCCGTTAGGAATAACTCGATACGCGTCGAACGACACGCAAAGAAAGAGGCATAATCCTACCTACACCATAGTCATTTATCGAAGGGACGTACTATAACGTAAACAAACCTCTCACTAAAAATAAGCTTTGTGATATCTCTTTGGTATAAATTTACACAATAATTGAATTAATTGTGGTTGAGTTCATTGAATCATCAAATGGCTACGGTCAGTTTGAGTTGCCACATATTGGAATACGACAAATTAGGAACATGACCAATACTGAACGAATAGTCGTGACGACCCCCGCCATGTTTTTTTACTTATAGGCCTTTATTGCTACCATCCGTAAACTTGTCTTGAAATGCTCTTGACTTTTTTTACCAGTCATTATTATTACATCTATAAAAATCGATGGATAAATAAAATAAAATAATCATTTAGAAAATTAACACACAAACGTACTTCCGTAAAAAAAGATAGATAAATTATAGATAAAAAAAATAGACATATATTTTAGTGTCAAACTGTGCTAAAAAGGCCACAGCTCAGCATATGTTTTGCTTCCACCATTTCAGTTCACATCCAACCCCTCAGGCTAGAGGACGTGCTGACTATGCCACTCAACTCGCCGGTAGACACGCACTCATCAGTCAAGTCCAAAGAAGACGTACCGGCCCCAAACACTACCGCGAACAAAGGCGGTGGCTCCCAAAAAAGCGCCGGTCATACGAAAGGGGCCACCCCGAAAGGTGGCAAAGAGAAAGAGCATGTGCCTCAACCTCCTACGCAGCAGCGGCCCTTACGCAGCCCCGAAAATGCGGTCGATATCAGCTGTTGTAACGTTGACATCCTTCCGCTGTTCATCGGTAAAGCCTCGGTCACACACGGCGATTAATCGCAGCGAATTGACACTCGCAGCGAGTATTCGCTCAGTGTGACAGGACTATTTGCTGTGAATTCCATACTAACGGTGTTAACTTTTAGTCGCAGCAAATGCAATCGCAGCGACTATTCGCTGTGTGTGACAGAGGCTTTAGATCCGTCATACGTATCCGCTCATATACGTGTACTACAGGATAAAAACATGTCCAGATATATGTCAGAACGTAATGTTCTCAAATGAATTTTTCTTTTCTACTTTTGTTAAGATTTAAGTATTAAATATTATCATATTATATTACACTTTCAAAAAATCGTATACATATTAATACCTGCTTAATTACATCGCGATCACATCATTCTGTTCATTGGAACTAGTGGGAAAACCGAAACATTCGCGATATCTCGCAAAGTTACTTTTGTCACTAGCCATGTTTTTTTCTGTACCCTTCATATACGTAATAAGTAGGTATGCACGTTGTAAGATAAAACTTTGAGGATGTATGGATGTCTGTTACTCTTTCACTTTGGGTTTTAATAAAACTTTACAATAATACACCTACCCAATAGGCACATTAGAATAATACATAGGCTACTTTTTACCGCCGGAAGATACCTCATTCCCACGGGAAAAGCTATTAACGCGGGGCGGGGAGCTATTGTTTGATATGATTTGTGAATTGAAGATCAGGACAGCATGTGTGTGCGGAAGCGGCTGCGGCTGATGCGGCCGCCCGGCGTGCTGCAGAGGAAGAGCTACGACAACCTGCCTCTGATCACCATGAGCATCGTCGCCGTGCGCAACCAGGAAAACGCGAGACACCACAAATTTCTGCAAAACGCCAACTGGATGAAGGTAGCCACGGAATTCCCTATAAAATTCATTATATTCCTATTGCTAATTTATAAAAATTAAATTAATTGAAGATATTATTATGTATGTTCACAATCTTCTCCAGTTCGATCAAGACATTACAGGCTCAACCAACTGGTTGTACGAAAAGAAAGATGATTCCGTGCTTCGGAAAACGTAAATATATTGTACCAACGTTCATAGTCCGATGTAGTCGTTACACGTGCCATGTCAGATGCCTTAGGCAGCTCAATTATTCTGACACCAGGGCTTGTGAGGTAGATTAACCTCGAAGCCCACATGATAAGCCAGTACCTCCTTCCACGGAAAAATATATAAGTCGCAGGTCGGACATAAGTAATAAGATCTATATGAAAATAATACAAATGGTATGTTTTAGCTTTCTTTGGCAAGTTACGAAAATATATCATCATCATAAAGCATGCTTGCTGCATATTCATCCATCTTACGGCCAGTCCTGCTGAGAAACTGGGCTAAGGACTTGCCTCTCGACAAAGCGCTGCCTAGTAGTCTCGGTCATCCTCGAACCATCATTTTCTTTTCCAAAGTATAGATTACAGTCAAATGTACAGTTTCCAAACCTTTGTTTGAACGGTACGTTTTCTTCCTTAGATCACTGTCATAGGAGCTTACAATCTGCTGACCCCATACAACTATGACTGTTACTACACCGCCGCCACTAAGGTTCCCGTTTACAGTGAAGCGGTAAGTAAAGTCCACCCGGCACCCCTCCTGTTGTACTTAGAACCGAAAAGGACAGAAGATGAAGGAAAGAAAATCCATCGCGTGTTTTCGCATAGGTACATAAATGTCGAAAGGTCGCGTAAATGTATGTTCTTTCTGTCCCCCTCATCATCTGAGTCACTATTACCCAAGATTTGGTTTGAAGATAGATTAGAATTTATGACGTCACTAGGTTTTAAGGACGACTAACTTGCGACAATCCACTGTTGGCCTAAGACTTTGAAAAATAGTAAAGAGCTTTAGCCACCCTCTTGTCGGTGGAGTTTACGCATATTAATTAAGAAATTTTCCGCTTGTTTAGTTTGATAATGGGTTGGAAATTTTTAGTCTACGCGTCTTGATCATTCAGGTGTCTCCTAACTTGCGCAAAGCTGTTTGTCACAATGTAGTGTGGGTGGCCTCAATTCTACCTATATTTAACTGCAGGTTCATATTTTTAGGTTACTTTGGTTTTACTATCTTTGCTCGACATACATTGCCATCTAAGATTTCGATTAATTCTTCTGGTCGTATGGGAGAAAAGCTGCGATCCCAAACCATTCATTTATTCATTAAAAACAACACAATAACAAACATAAGCAACCCAAGGCACAGCATATATCTTACGCAATGATAACTAGTGTAGGCAGTTGTGTACACAACAATTTATATATTAAAGCTCTTAAAGATAATTTTGTATAGTCTGGAAGTCGTAGCACAGGCACTAGGCAGGCCCCACAAAGTGGCCTGATGTTCTGTTGAGGGTCGCGGGAATCCGCTGAATACGGTCAGCGTAGCCCGATCGTAATAATCGTAATTGAGATGTTTGGAGAAGCCTTTGTCAGTGGATGTCTTTCGGCTGATATGACGAGGAATAGTTAAATACTTATATAAAGCGAAATCTGTAAGAATCGGGTCCATAGATACGAGACAATGCAAATGAATTTACAGGCGATCGCGTCCATGTACCTAACCAGCGTCTGCGTCTAATGCAAGATGAAGGGCCTGCTTCTATGACGTATTTCATATTTATATATAAAGTACATAATCTCATGAATAATGTATATAATAAAACTGTAGAGGTCAAATGTCTGTACATAGAAAATAAAACCGGCCAAGTGCGAGTCGGACTCGCGCACCGAGGGTTCCGTACAAACCTGCAAGGTTTACAAAGTTCTTTCATTACGACAATCGAGTCATAACTATGGTAATCTTATTGCAAAATGAAATTCATAACATTACAATGGGGAAAGATGGAGGAGCATAAATTTAAGACAAAGATCTCTTTATCGTTTAAGTAACTAAGTACTAAGTAAGTATTTCAACTTGATAGCTCTACGCGTTCATGAGGAAAAAAGTAATAAGTTTATATTTATTAAAAAATATATATTTTGTAATGTAACTAAAAATTTAAGGTTTTCGGAATTTTTCCTTTATGTGTGCTATAAAACGTTGCTTCATGCCAAATTTCAAGATTCTAGGTCGACTGGAAGTACCCTTTAGGTTTTGATTCCCTTGCGAGTACTTGCGTGTTTCAAAATATGCAGCTTAAATTGCTGTTTCTTTTGATTGCGTTGACATAGAAGTTTGATTTTGTTACAGCTTAAAGGTATTATAGACCTGAGTATTTGGTATGAATTTCAATTTAATACCTCTACGCGTTTATGAGGAAATGGGTAGTAAGGTTAAAATTATTAAAAAAATATATATTATGTGATGTAACTAAAAATTTATGGATTTCGTAATTTTTCCTTTATCTATGCTATAAGACGTTGCTTCGTACCAAATTTCAAGATTCTGAGTTCACGGGAAGCACCCTGTAGGTTTTGATTCCCTTGCAAGTGTCGAAAATTTGCGGCATAAACGGCTGTATCTTTTGATTGCGTTGGCTTAGAAGTTTGATTTTTTCACAGCTTCAAGGGACAGTAGACCTGAGTAATTGATATAAATTTCAGCTTCATACCTCCACGCGTTCCTGAGAAAAAGGGTCTTGACAGACGGACAGACGGACAACAAAGTGATCCTATAAGGGTTCCGTTTTTTCCTTTTGAGGTACGGAACCCTAAAAAAGACGAAATCCGAGTCAGGAGGATGTACGAAGACAAATAGAACATTATCCAGACAATTTTCTTTTTTTTTTGTTTCTCTGTCTGTTTGTACGGGCTACTCTCTGAAACTTTTGGACCGATTTGAATGAACTTTTGCATGGTGGTTTTTTACATCCCTGGTCAACATCTTGGATACTTTTAATCCCGGAAAATTAAAGAGGTTCCGTGGGACAGTTAAAAATTACTACGGAAAAGTCGGAAAACAACACGGGCGTAGCTGCAGGCAGACAGCTAGTTTATAAATATTTTTTTAAGCTCAACAATATGCCCTATGTTATTAAGACTATTTATATTTTATTTTTATTCAGGAGACGGAGATGATGATGTATTGCGAAGGTGTGAGCTATCCGAGGAAATTCCAAGGAAACTGTTTGTACCCTCGCTGGGAGTCGCTGCGGCTCGACGGCGAGAGGTTTTCCAAGGGCGAGGATATACTTAATATCGACATAGAAGACATCAGAAACCCTGATGAGCTCGATTTGAAGTACTATTTAGAGGTAGCGCCGCGCGTAAGTGAGTACCTCACCCAATACCATATTATTTGAAGTACTATCTAGAGGTAGCGCCGCGCGTAAGTGAGTACCTTACCCAATACGATAATATTATTTTCTTTTGTGCCAATACTGCACATTTTCTGTGGAAAGCGGAAACCAAATACAAAATTATATTTTATTACAATATTTTATACCGTATATTTTTTATTGCAGTAATATTTCGATACATAACATGTAAAAACGGTTCTTATCTTATTCATTCATGCTGTACGAATGTAATACAACGTAGAACAAATAAAAATAAGTGAAACGTGAGTTAGGTTAGGTACAGCATCTAAGGGAAATAAAACTGGATATTTTCAATATTTTCTGACCGTTTCAGCATCCCAAAGAATAAAAAAATTAATCCTTACAAGAAATCCAAGATCAAAATCAGCCTCATCGGCCCAGCCGTTCTCGAGTTTTAGCGAGATATAAATCTTCTTTATATATATGTTAACGGAAATGTATGAAATCCGTCATTGTATACAATTCCTAGGAAATGTATACAATGCCTAAAGTCGCCCGGAAATGTGTGAAATAAATGATATTAGACACATTTCCTAGGAAATGTATACATTTCCTAAATGGCAATCGGAAATGTAATACATTCAAGGTGTCAATGGGTAAGCGGGGAAAGCCTAATCGTACAGAAGGGATATTTACCTCCCTGCACCAAAATAAGTTCCCCGCCCGATATCCCTCCACTCGCTGGATACCGTAGGCGCCGCCAAACTCCGCCGGATGGTGTTGCGTGGTATTCGATGAAGCATAAAGACAATTTTTCTTTGATTTTCATTTACGTCTGGTGGTTGTCTGTTATAAAAATTAGAACCACGTCGGTTCTTTGGAGTGTCCCACCTGTGATATTGCGTCAACCGACCAGGCGAACGCTTGCGCAAACATTCAGTGCCTATGTACCAGCCATAAATAAGAATAAATAGTTAAATTTTAGAAAGCTCTAATGAATATTTTATATTTATGTTTCCTGGGTGGTTTTATTTCAATAGTTAAAAAAGGCTTTTGCTTTTACATTGTGGCTTATTATTTACTTAAACGAGACTGTTTACTTATCAAATCAAAGTTTGAGCTTTACAAGCTTTATTTATATTTTTTGTGCTAGATATGCTGTAAAAAATCATAAAAGGCTGATTTTTTAAGGTTTAATTATTTAAAAAAAAGCCTTACAAAAACATCATAGCGTACGATTGCTGCATTACTTCAACGAGAGCCTTGGAAAAACATTCTAATTGTCAGTTTAACAATGATTCTCGCTTTAACAGGGAGCTTTGTTCATTAAATTCACAGAAATCATTAGTTTTATACATTTCCTAGTACAAGTTCGGAATTTTATACAATTCCTAGGAAGTTCATACATTTCCTAGGATATGTGTGAATTAAATAATCTTTGAAACATTATTTCACACATTTCCTAACGAGCTCCAGAATTGTATACATTTCCTAGGAATTGTATACAATTCCTGGATTTCATACATTTCCTGTAACATATATATAAAAATTACGTGTCATGTTATTTGACCGCGATGGACTCCTAAACTACTTTACTTTACACACCGTGTGCAAATCGACCCAACTTGAAAGATAGGATAGCTTACATTTTAATTTAGGTATAGTCGCAATATTATTTTATTGCAAATTATTTGTATTATTATAAAGAGGAATATTTATATTTTTGTATGTTTGTAATGAATAAACTCAAAAACGACTGAACCGATTTCAAAAATTCTTTCACTATTAGAAAGTTACATTCACCCTGTACTCACTGTTACTACACATGCTCCCTTTTATTGCGGGAAAATACCTCATTCCCACGGGAAAATTTAACGCGGACGGAGCCGCGGCGGAAAGCTAATTATATTATAGTATAGATAGATAAATTCCTACAAATTTTTAAAATGAAATGGTTTACGTTTCTCTATTTTTGTTGTTGGTATTTTCTAGGCTTCTCTGTGCCTGAATTCAGTATGTTTCGTTTGTCAGTATTCAGTTCGTTTTGCAATCTGTAACCGGTTATTCCACTTAGCTGGCAATTAAAACCTTCAATCAATGTTTTCGCATCTCCATACATTGCGCAAGAGAGCGTTATCGTTTCGGTTTCGCTCTACTTGAACCCATATTTTTTCTGGTTTTGCTCAAAGAGCGAAATGATTTCGGTTTTTTTCAATTATCCGGATAAAGAACGAAAAATTTCGCTCGCTTTTGTCTGAGACAGCACATGCGACCGGCGCGCCCGTCTCGCTTACTCTACGCGGTACTGATGATATCTGTTCAAAACGAAATTTAGCTCCGAGCAGAATTTAAAGAGCGTAATGCCTATACCAGATTAAAAACCTTTATTTAGCGGTCTTCAAAATACCGATTTCAAGCCTTGGGCTGGGATACGTATGTTTTAATAAAAACTTTTTCAAATACTTATAGTTTAGCAAATACAAACTATGCCAAGCTCCAAGTTGTACAAAATAAAGCGCTAAAAATAGCCTATAACACTAATTTTAAAACTAACTTATATAATCTTCACAGTAAAATCAAATATCCCCTTTTAAAATCTTTCATACATAAACTTTCATGCAAATTCTACTTACATCTAAATCCTAAGCACTCTAATGAACTAGTATCTGCAATTGGTAAAACTCGATACCAAACTTTACCGTACGCCAGCACTTATAACAGGTACAAACTACCACATCACTACTTCCTAGGTGTTTAACAATGCGCTCGGACCAGCTGGTCGATTATCATATCGATCTACCCTCAGTTGTTTTTTGTCAAGTATTCCATAGTTATTTTGATATTATTATATCTTTCTATGTTCTAATAATAGGTGTTAATTTATAATATAATATTATATTAATTGTGTATATGTGTTAAGTGCTTGGTTGTGTCAAAACTAGCACCAAATTAATGTGGTGAGTTACTTTTATTGTTAAAGAAAAATATGGTTTTACCAATGTTTACCCCTCATTTTTAAATGTTCATATGGGTGAGTTAGCCCGAGAAACGTATTTTTGCTTAAAATTGTGTGCATTTAGAATAAGAGCTTTATGTGTACTTGGTAATTATCTTATGGCAAATAAATGACCTTTAAAAATCAATCAATCAATAAAAACTTTTTCGCGTGGGTACTAAGGCAACACCATTCTAACTTAATAGTTAGTGCAGCACAACAAAAACTGAACTCAGAACCCAAAATAAAAATATTAAAATAGGTACTTATTTATTGTAGTAACGAGCTCATTTTGGACGTAATGAATCGTCTCGACTCGTTTTATTACATTTATTACCAGACAACACTGACAGTGCTTATTTTATTTTCCTTTTATTTAGAAAACAAATAGTTAGAATAGAATAGAATAGAATAGAAGGGTTCGATGACATATGTCAAATTCGCTGTCAGTCATGTCACCGTTATGTCAAATCTATTTATTTCACACAAGAAAATACAACACACATAATTAAAACAACACAGGTGTACAAAAGGCGGCCTTAAAATAATAAATAAATACTTAGTTTTTATTATTCTTAATTAGGCAACACAAATTATTATAAAAACCAATGCAAATTCCACAATTGCTACAACATTATAATAATATGGTGTGACCAAGCAGAGTCAAAGTACTCCGTATCTAACGTAACAAAACTATGTAGGGTAAACAAACCGACTTAAAACTGAAATATCTTTCCAAAGAAAGAATGTAATCTAGTATCACTTTTATTTTTCCACGTTATCACACAAAACACAAGAAACCAGCCGTTTGGTTCCAGAACACTACAATACTATTCATTGGTAAAAACCTGCTACGAAGCGGCTACGAGCCAGCTACGGATTGCTACGAACTTGCTACATGATTTCGGCTTCAATAGAAACTCAATTTTAATTCGAAAACTTTTACTATCAGCCATCTACAAGGCTTATTAATTACACTTTTATAAATCTAGTGTCTAATTCGAACTACAACTAGGTGAGTGCTACATAAATCGAAAGTGGAAAACCCATCGACGGTTCTCAGCCAATACACCACGGACGCTCTACTTCTATTTCAGAATTGATAAATAATAAATTAAAAAAATTAATTACCCCCGCCACAAAACCGTTACTTGATCCTTTCAAGAACTAGAAAAGAGCTGATAATCTTCAAATGGCTGAAGATATTTGATCGAAAAAAATTTGATCAAAATCGGCGCATCCGATGCCACAGATAGACAGACAGACACACGTCAAACTTATAACACCCCTCTTTTTCGTCGGGGGTTAAAAAATAGACAGCGTCAAGTAATTTGAATAAATATGCACACGTGCAGCCGTCTCTCGAAGACAGTGCATAACGCAACTTGTAATTTAGTTAGAACTAGTTACTAGTTAGTTACTCTATAAACTCTCCCTTTGTCACTGTCATATTGGTTGTACGCTAATAATATATCACAAGTCACATCACAACTACGCTCCGCCCGTGGCATCACTCACGGTGTTTGCGACTTTTATTAGGTTTTGAGAGTCACATCATTGTTTGATTTATAAAGGCAAAGGGGAGATCTTCCGCCGGGCATGGTGGTGAGCCCGGGGACCGCGGTCCAACTGTACTTCGTTGGAACTTGTATTTTATTCAATGTCTTGCGAAAACTCTGACAGCGCGTTTCAGGCCTCGGCTTCCAAATTGGTCGCTCTTCTAATGACGTAGTATTTGGCGCGCCGCCACAGACTCATTCATTTGCGCCGAGGCAACACCATGCAACAGTGTGGCATGCTACAAAATTTGTCACATGCACGAGATATGTTGTGATATGCTACAAATATAAAACACTAGCTGTTCGCCCGCGGCTACGCCCGCGTCTATTTTCGACCTTTCCCGTGGGAATGAGATTTCCCGTGGTAAAAGGTAGCTTATTATATTCAAAGTCCATTTTATCATACCCCAAGGTGAGATTGATATAGATACAAAGTTTCATTAAGGCTCCGCCCGCGCTTACAGTCTTCCCGCGGTAAAAAGTAGCCTATGTCCGTCCCCAAAGTCTATTAGTATCTCCGCACCAAGTTGCATCAAAATCGGTTCAGTGGTTATGGCGTGAAAGCGTAACAAAAAGACAGACAGACAGCAGGATTGAAAACGTCTGCCACGGACCAAGTGCCTGATCCTTTACACCTTAGTCACTTAGCTTCCTGACAAGGGTGTCATGATCGATACAATCAAAAGCTTTTGATAAGTTGCAAAAAATGTTTATAGCATCCATTGAGTCCTCCCAGGCATCAACAATATTATTAATAAGCTCAACGCCAGCATTGGCTGTTGAGCGACCCCGTATAATCCAAAACTGACTCGTTAACTGGTTCTATAGCATCTTTTTTTAAAATTACTGAGAGTCGGCAGGCAGTATCGACATGGGTCTGAAATTAGTGGGGTCTAATGTTCTGCCGGCTTTGAACACGTATGACTTTATTTAGCTTCATTATATTAGGAAACGAATCTCTACGTTGATTGAATTTTAAACTCAGGTGAGGTGCTATACAATATATTACAAAACATTCAATTTTTACTGAAAGGCCGTCATCGGGAGTCTTTTTCATTTTTAAGGACTTGAATGCTTTTATAATATCCTCATTATTGACAATATGCCTAAACTTTAAATTATTTGTACATTCATCCTATTACTTTTTAGAGTAGATTCAGCTGCAGTGGGAGACGAGTGTTACACCTGTTTGCACTAACCTTGTCTTAGGCTTTTCGTAGTTAAGAAAGACCTAAGCTAACTAAAGCTTAAACAAAAGAATTGGTTTTCACTAACAACGGTCTAATTGGGCTGATAAAGGTAGACAGAAACTGAGCAGTTTAAAAAAAGTCTGAAGGTTACTAGCAAACAAAATGTTCACCAAATCACACCTAAATACTTTAGGTATCAACTTAAGCAATTCTTAAGTTTAGTGCAAACGGGTGTTAGTGTTTTATATGAATGACCTGCCCAGCGTGCCCCAACACTTGCACACGCGAAGACCTTTACAATGCCACGGAAAATGTTGTTTCCGTGGCGGAGTTCTGGTCTTCAAAAATTTAGTCGCCGAATCGACACGAAAGAAGAAGAATATGAATGGGTAGGTAGGTACGTTAGTTGTATTAAGTAGGTATATATTCTCTGGTATGGGTAGACAACGCTGTGTGGGGCTCGTTCCACCGCACGCTGCTGCTGGGCGCGGCCGAGGAGGCTCTGTGGCGGCACCTGGTCAACTGGCACTGGCCCGTCGAGGTGCACTTCTATGGAGACGAGGTCGGCGGCTTCAGCTTCATGGGCTTCATCGACCTCTTCCCCATGCTCTACCCTGGAGGTAAATGTTGTTACTATAGCGATACTATTACTGTCGAAGTTTGGCCTGGAATTGAAACCTAGTCGATCATATTTCGATACTAGTACTATTATTTATTCTGTGGTATTGTGCGAAAATTTTCACGATGAATTAACGAATTATCCATGCTATCGATGGTCACGATACTTTTTTATACGATACTATCGATAGTTTAGCACTGTTGTTCGCAAGTGTATTCACACGAATGTTTGCTCCGGATGGGATTGGAACCCGCGACCGATGCATATTATTCGCAGAACTGGTCCACATCACTACCTAAAGGATATTCTGCGTATTTTTGTTCTTTAACTGCTTCAATCACGATTTGATGTCGTCATTGGAGGCGAAAAGCGACTAGCAATTATAGTTCTTAGTTGCCCTAGTGAATAATCAAGTGTTTCCCTAGTGAACAAGCTCGCCATAGCAGTTCCCTTGCACTGGTTCAGCTTCCAACTGATGAATGAGAAATGCAACTGCGGCGTCCTATTGACGCCCAACGACAAGCTCGTAGGGACTCCAGTTTCTACTAAACCTAAAGGGTAAGTCTCCAAAGTTTTTCAACTAAAAATCTAGTGCTTAACTAAGGCTAGGCAACATTGTGCGGCTTGCGGCATGCGGCAGCACATTAGACGCCGAGGCAACATCTTGTCAAATATTTTTTAAAGCATGTTACTGAACAATTTATTTAAATCACTTATGTGGAATACCGCAAACAGCACAATGTTGCCACAGCGTAAATAAGGCCGAACGATACGAAAATTTGCGAATAACAATAGTTACGACATTTGCAAAATGATTTCACATAGCCTTATCAATGAGAATGGATTTAAGTAATCGGCAATTTTTTTGCAATAATTATCGATTTATAATCCTTTGTTTCGTCAAATGACTATGCTGTGCTTGGACTTGGACTATATCACCGCTATAGCTCGAAGAACAGTTAAACTTGTAGATTGTCTTCATCGCACGTAGAACAGACGACCGTTTTGGGCAGAAAGGCTCTCGGATAATAGCCGCGTGCCGGAAGGTGTAGCGTGAGCGTGGGCATGCTCCCCACAAAGTTAACCAACGATCTAGCGAGGGTCGCGGGATACTGCAGAAACGATCTTTGAGAGAGACGTTTGGCCAACAGTGGATGTCTTTCAGCTGAAATAATTACATATCAAAGGTCCTAAACGGGAATCGGAAAGACACCTGATGCCACAAATGGATAAATTATAAACCCTGTAATTTTTATTGGTGTGCTACTCGTATTACAGGTACGCCGACTCCATAGGCACGACAACTACGGAAGACGACGGTTTACCCAAGACAACCGGCGCTGACGAGAAGAACGCCTTTGTCCTGGTCCACGTAGAGTTCGGCCGGTCTTTGTTGCCCGAAATAACCCCTCCTTATATAAGCAGGTATGATTTTCGTTTACAAGGCCTCTCACTTGGCAAGCGCGTCGGGAATCGCGGTCGCTATTGATTACGCTTTGCACAGGAGAACGTGCCCATTACCTTATGTTGTTCGTTGCATTAGTTTTTAACGCAGTAGCCTTATAAGAAGACATATATTTGCAGCAAAAAAAAGAGCTAATTTTTTTTCCTAATTTGATTTGATAACTACTTTTTATAATATATTACGGTTAACGGCTTTTAAGTTAACTAAGTATGCCCTCGTAAACATATTAAGATTTATTCGGTTCTTAGTCGTGATATTTTAGCCATGTGGTTATTCTGGTAAAGTACCTAAACATATTAGAAGACAGTACTGTAGTCGAAAGGACAAGCGGATTTATTAGGTGTGGAGTTCTGGAACATAAGACATACTTTTTCCCTAATGGGGTGAGCAGAGCCCCAATCGGCACCAACCTATAATCACACGGATACGCGTGGAGTGTCGCGCGCCGGAGCTCGTACAAGTTCATAGTAGGGTCAGGCCCGACGCACTTCGCGCCAGAGCTCCAGAATGTACCTACCTACGCCGGGCGCTTGTGACGACGCTATTATTAATTCTGTGGTAATACGGACTCTCACGGCGCGGTCGTAAGGTGCATTTTGTTTTAATACGAGCGCAACGACAAACGGTAGGCTATTATAGCCAGGGTCACGTTCGACGCGTTCAAAGTAATTTGAACGTTAGTTGCGTGGCAGCTAGAATTAAATACGCACGTTTGCTATCAGAGAGTGCGCCTTCTGTACCTAGTACTATTATTTATTGTGTGGTAGGGTAAGCTCCATCCGCAATTATCTGCGCGCCCCGCTGTGTTTCACCTAAATCTGGATGTTTGCATTGCAGAGCGGAGCAAATACTGATGCTGGAACAGCTGGAGCCGCACAGGGGTAAACGCGCGTGCACGAAGCGGGACCCGCGGTCTGAGCACAACTGGCTGGCGACGGTGCGAGCTGCCGCCTCATCGCTCCGCCGGGTGCCGCGCCACGGTATGCTAATATCACTCCGTAGCAACTGGACGGATTCTTAACTGGCAGATTCTCAATGGAACAGATTTTCAACTGGACAGATTCTCAACTGGACAGACTCTCAACTGGATAGACTGAAGACTCTCAACTGGACAGACTCTCAACTGGTCAGATTCTTAACTGGAAAGATTCTTAATTGGAAAGATTATCAACAGTACTGATTCTTAACTGTACATTGTAAAACTATCCCTATGGCACAGAAGAAAATAATAGTAGGTACTAACCTGTACAGAAAGGACACTTAACCCTCCGCAACAAAATGAGTTTCCCGCCCGATATAGTGCCCCACGCCCCGCACCCCGCAGGCGCTGCGGGACTCCGCCAGTGGTGTTCGGGGGTGTTTTACATAGCGCCTAGCGCCATTGACTTGTAGTTGATATTCAGTTGTTATTCAAAAAGAAGTAGGTTGTCAAAATGCGCTTTCTGTAGGTATAGAGTGACCGCCCAGTGCCTGTGGTCCCTGCTACTATCTATCGATGCAGTCGTTACCATGAGCCATGTCTTGTGCCTAAAGCGGCTCAATGATTCTGCCTCCAGGGTTTGTGAGGTAGATTAACCTCGAAACGAAACACACACAATGAGCAAGCAAATAAGAGAGATACGAGTATATTAATTATGTATATATTTGGCTAGGGCTGACGGACATGTGCATATTCACCCGGCAGCTGAGCGAGACGCGGACGCGCGTGGAGCTGATGACGTCATTCACCCAGGAGGCGGTCCTCTACGTCAACAACAACTTCATCATCGATCAGTACTTGCACTCTGACGACATATATGAGGTAAACTTACATTTAACTTTTGATAGCCTATCCCCCTAGCATAGCACGTGTGACAGACATAGTTTTGTCGTGCGTATACTCTGATCCAATTGGAGGACATTACAATATGGCAGGTTTCTCTGAAAATTTTACTGCCAGGTAAGCGATAGTTAGTCACAGTAGTAATTGTAAGCCTAGTGTGACGCACTGTGACAAGCTTTCACACATTTATCACATTATCTGTCAAAAGCATAGTTAATAATCTCTTCTGTGGTCAAAAGGCTTCTAGAAACCCGCCTTATCGAAGTATCTTCCAATACGATAAGAGTATACGCATGACAAAACTATGAGAGACTGCAAATTAAAGCTGACTAATTTAGAATGTTGTTAGTAGGAGCTGTTATTGATGGCTCACGTGACCATGATGAAGAGTGCGGGAGAATGTTTGGTCGGACGAGACGACTGGACGAAGATCAACCCGGCCCTGAGAGCAGCGAGGCACGCGCGCCAGCTCAACAACTTGGACCACGCGGCTGAACTTTATATGGTGGTAATGAGAATTAACCTCCCTAGCATGACCACTGTGGCAAACTGTATATCCTATCCATACCGCGCGGTCAAAATACCATGAGAAATCCGCCATATCGAAATGTCCTCCAATAGGATAACAGTATAAGTACGACAAAAATACGTGTGTCACGTGTGAACGATCACGCTTTTATTTCTGATAACTATCTACGAGCCCGCAGCCATCGCCGCAGCTATGCGCACTAACCAACCACCACTACCACTCCCCGCTTGTACTTACAGGAGTGCCGCATAGCAACTGTAACGGATTACATTTGAATGATGTAATTTTCAAAAAATAATTCCCATTTTATAAGGATTACTACAAAATAAAAACCTTTTGCATAATGCCATTAGTTTTTTTTTAATATTTTTTTTACGTTTTAAAGGACTTATGGGCCATCCTGTATAAGTACTGAATAATAAAAGTCTGTGTACAAGTAACAATGTACATATTTTTTTGGATTCTCAAAAGAAAAATAAATACTAAATGCAATTTATAGCAAAATAAATATGATAAATGCTGATGTTACTTTGATAGATAAACGTAATAAAAGATGAAGTGGGCCCCGGCCGGAAAGAAAATAATATAAAAATTTAGATTCTTCCTTCTTTCTTCCCTTTGGGCCGCTCGCCTGTGGGCCGTACGCGGTCACTTTAAGAATTTTTAGGAAGTTTAGTACCATGTCACTCTTCTTATTTGCAGTCGGCGGTGCAGTGCCCATTCGACAGCGATTGCTGGAGGGAGCTGTCTACGTGTCTGAAGGAGTTTGAAATATCGTGGGCTGACGTCTGCCTGAACAAGGCCCTTTACTTGCAGCTCCGGCACCCTCTGACGTAAGTATGCTGTGTGTAAATGTCATCCTTCGCATATACCTACTAGACACTGTAAAAATTAACGTAGCCATATAAGGAACAATGCCGCCGCCGTCCTCTCACCGTTGCCACCGTCTGAAAGGATATGATGATGTTTGTCAAGGGCGGAGTTTACCATCAACTTGTATGAAATCTATGTGATGGAAACGCGCGGACTAAATACGTAACGTCGGTAGGAAGGTCAGCTTCGCGCATTGTCCCAACGACAAGGAACATCGTATATTTTGTGCCTAAAATGACATATCGCAAGACGGCACGGCTGTTGCTTTTATGCCCGAGTTCATTGAAAACCCTTTCAGACTGGAGGCTTAGATTGTACCTGCAGTTTTTGCCCAGGATACTCTCGAAGGGCTGCCGGGTGTTCGAGGAAGACGCAGACGCAGCTGAGCCCTTCTTCATATCCCTCATGAACCTGTACCCTTTCTGGCCTCCGGTGTACTCGATATGCTACGCCTACTTCACCTACAGGGAACTGTACTTGGTCGCAGAAGTGGTCAGAGAGTCCTTAACTGTGTAAGAATATCTACTATTGGAGGTAGCCTTACTTTCCTTAAATAAAGTAGACAGATTTTAGCCGACTCATAAGCCAGTGCGGTTTGGAAAATTTTACACAATCTTTAAATCTCTTCACGATGTGTGCAGTTTTCCTCACAATGTTTTCCTTTACCGAAGAAAGTCGGATAAATCGAAAGCGTAACCACACCAATCGACCACCAGGATTTTGGTATATTTACTCTCTCGCTGCCTGGGAAGCCGCTGGCCTAATTAGGACTAGCTTTCGAATTGCATCCTCCACAGATCGTCCGCCCACGCTATGCTTTCCGGGAAGCGACTGCCATTCAAGAACTTTTCTGCCCTAACACCTGTTGGTTCTGAACTACGCGCAATGCGCCTCGTACCAGAACACTAAAGCTTTTCGAATCTTCGAGCTAAGTCGGTAACGTTGGTTGGCCATGTATTGTTTGTCATGCAGCATCATGGAGGAGCGGTTGTCACACGAGCAGCCTCTACCGCGCTCGTGGGATCGCGAGCTGGGGGACTTCTGGGAGCCGCCGGTGCTGCTGCCCGGCATGAGCCCCTTCCTCGACGCCGCTGACTTGCTGCTCAGGATCCGCGCTATCAGGGTCAGTAGACCTCTTACCAGTTCGTGACAAATCTTTAGCTTCCTCCACATTTATGATACTGTATACCGGGTACACTATTTAAAGATGATTTCGTGCTTCGGATAACGTAAATATATTCTACGAATGTACCTAGTCGGATAGTAGTCCTTACACGAGGCATGTCAGAAGCCTTAGGCGGCTCCAAAATTCAGACATCAGGGTTTGTGAGGTAGGCTTACCTCAAAACCCACACGATTAGCAAGCAATGGTTGGTTGGTTTGAGCTTTCCGCACACAAATCTGGATGGTTTAGATAGAAACCTAATGTAGATTCTTAATTCATCTGGTGTGAAGCGTCCCTATTTCAGCTTGGGCTATTGAATATGACTACCTAATGTCCATAGTCCATCTATCTGTCCAATCTGTAAGTTTTCATTAACAGGTAGCATTTCCCAACCGATTCTCGTAAAATGTTGTCAGCAGACTTGTTATTGTTATTATTTGTTATTGTAACTTGATAAAAAATAACATTAAGGGGCCTACCTACAGGTGCTAAGTGGCGCCCTAAGTAAGTATTTTTTAAAGGTTGGCGGCCACCTGTAGGTGTAGGCGCCGCCAACCGCCCTTAATGTTATATTTTATCAAGTTACAATAAGAAATAATAACAACTAGCGACCCGCCCCGGCTCCGCACGGGAAAATGGTTATTGTGGGTTATCCTTCAGTATATTATGCATGTATTATACATATAAACCTTCCTCTTGAATCACTCTATCTATTAAAAAAAACCGCATCAAAATCCGTTGCATAGTTTTAAAGATTTAAGCGTACAAAGGGACATAGGGACATAGGGACATAGGGACGGAGAAAGCGACTTTATTTTATACTATGTAGTGATAACAAGTCTGCTGACTACATTTTACGAGAATCGGTTGGGAAATGCTATCTGTTAAGGAAAACTTACAAACCCCCCTGCCCCTTAAATTAAAAACCCCCGCCACGAATTCGTTACTTGATCCTTTCAACAACTAGAAAAGAGCTGATAATCTCCAAATGGCTGAAGATATTTTCTTGGACCATAGCTAAGAACACTCTGAATTGTGACATCTTGCAAACAAAATAAAATCTAGATCAAAATCTTATTTTATCTTTTTTATTACTACATTTTTTACCTAACTCGCTATGTCTAGAGCTTACGGGACCAGTAATAGAAAAAATGTTCCTCGCAGTTAGCAGAAGTGTGCCTCAGCCTGGCGGCTACCGAGTCGGGGGAGACTGCGGTGTATTATCACCTGCTCTCTCTGTGCTACCGTCTCCGAGGAGACTTCCCCAACGCCTTGTGTCTGGTGCAGAAGGGGAGTGAAATGTTTGGCCGCGTAAGTACCGTCACATCGGTCGTGTATATAATCCAATTTTAAAAGCTTTTATTTAACTTGTAATGTATGTAGGTATGTATGTATGTAAGTTTGTTCGGGTGGAATCTTTGAACTCAATTATGAAGTAGGTATCTTCAACCGATTGAGCTGAAATTTTGTATACACGTTTAGTTTGGATGACAATGCACGATATGGTATGTCGTCACTCTAAATCCAAAATGGCGGGCTATCCAAGATGGTGGAGTAGTTCTTTTTAATGCACTTCTACAATATGGGTATCAAATGAAAGGGCTCGTTAAGAGTAACTTGAAAAAATATAATGAAACGTGCGATAGCTAAAAAGTAAAAAATAAATTAAATGCAAAAAACTTTTTTAAAAGAAGCTTTTATTTCAACGCTCTATAAAGAAGAAAATAATTTTATCCTTAAAAATTTTAACTATCAACTTATAACCTCATTTTATATAGAATTTATATGATCATAAAAGCTTGTCGCGAGGTTTAATTACCTACCAATATTTAGTAAATTGTAATTGAAAATAAAATAAACTTAGGTACTATTTTATTTACAAATCGCGCGACAATCTTTTATGATCATATGAATTGTATATAATGAGGTTTATAAGTTGTTAGTCACGCTAAGTGGCCCCGCCACTCTATAAAAAATAATAACTCGGAAAATAATCAATTTTTCAAAATCCGGTCCACAGAACTGGAGTCGGGGTGCTATAGAAGCTATTAACTTTATTTATTGTATCTCGCTGTAGTTAGAGATAGGAAATTTTCGAAAAACGGCCACTTTTCGCATTTTTTCTATCTATAACTACATTGAACTATAATAAACATATGTGATTGCTTCTATATATCCTACAGCACCCCGACTCCAGTTCTGTGGACCGGATTTTTGAAAAATTGATTTCCCGAGTTATTATTTTTTTCAGGATGGCGGCGCCACTTAGCATAGTAGAGGATTAAGGATAAAATTATTTTCTTCTTTTTAGAGCGTTGAAATAAAAGCTTCTTTTAAAAAAGTTTTTTTGCATTTAATTTTTTATACGTAATGACGATCATATTACGGATTTATTTTTTTAGATCTTTGTAAAAAATTGTGTATAATTGTAGTATGTGGACAAATAAAACTAAACTAAACTTTTGTAGCGGCCACTTTGCTTTCTGATTTTTGTTGGGCTTTTAAACAAACCATCATCAATTGCACTACGATAGCAAAAAGCATCTATTCGATTGGCTTCTGGGAAAATCTTATGAGGAAGTGGAAGACTTGCTCATTTCTTAAGATGTGGAATATTGTATAATTACCTGATCCGTTAACAAACAAATATAAATCATTAGATAAAAATAAATTAATATAATAAAATGTATATAATATAAATAATAATATCATATGTATACACGCATTATATACATACACACACACACATTCGCACACACACACACACATACACACGCGCACGCACACACACACACACACACACACACACACACACACACACACACACACACACACACACACACACACAAGCACACGCTTACATATGCACACACAATAAAGGGTGTACTCATACTTTCATAATAAAATAAAATAAGTAAATAAATAAGTAAATAAAATATGCTATGTTATGCTATATTATATTAACTTAGTTTCTTTGTTTTTGTATATTAAGGAAGAGCGGTGCCTCCTGACACAGGCCAAGGCTTAAAAGGAGGCTCCTGTCACTATTAGACTAAGAAACTTTTTGAAATAAAGAATATTTATTATTATTATTATTATTATTATTATCATCGAAGAGCTATATTGACGTACGTCTGATGTTTCTGTTCTCTTTGATCCATTTTGAGTCGGGCGGAAGGTGAATTAAAATCAAAGAAAGAGTTCCATTAGGCCATTATCACACGGTACCTATCACATGTCGCGGCGACAGTGGTGGACCTTACTTCGCCACGTGTTAGATAGAGCATAGTGGCTTTTTACAAGTTTTTTCCCGGTATCTGTGTATCTGTTGTTGTAATTCATTAAGAGCGCTGCTTCCCAACATGTTTCGATTTTCAAATTCATTTATGTTTGGTCGAGAACAGGTCAAACTAGCTACGCGCCTGGTAATCCTGTCCCTTATTCAACTAATATACAACGAGTAATTTAACAGGTTCTTTATCCGCAGCATAGTGGTAGATAGTACCTAATCATGAAACTGTACAACTTTTTCTAAGGTACATAGGTACACATAATTTTTATGTAAACTTCAGTCACGTGACCGGCCACTTTGTATGACAAGTTAAATTTTAATTTTGAGAACTAAACCTATGTTCCTTGGGGAAAGTTGTTCAGTTTCATAAGTACCTACTACTGCTACTACCTACAATACAATATACTTTATTGACAAAAGACACAGCATACAGAAAACAATACAGAACAAAACAGAAGAGTCAAAAGGCGGCCTTATTGCTAAAGTAGCAATTTCTACCAGGCAACCTTTAGGTATGGAAAAAGTGTAGATAAAAGCGATGCGGGTTGGTGGTCTAAACAGAGTAGGTAAACTGACAATACCAAAAAATAAATAAAATAAAGCATATTATTATAACTTGTTTAAAGAATCAATAAATAAAAATTAATAAATACTAACTTACTAAATTAGATATAAAATACTTATAATATAATACACGAATAGCTATGAATATATAATTAAAATAAACTAATACATACTATCATTATGGTTTAAGAGGAAATACAATGGAACGGATCAGGAAACAAAACTAAGGTAGTGCGCTTTAATGCGCATTTTAAAATACTCGGGAGAAGGGGAACGTCGTATTGTCTCAGGAAGATCATTCCATAAACGTATGGCTTGTACAGCAAAGGAGTACCTACCACATGCTGCGGATAACCAACCAATTAAATTTCACGTTCTAGAACGGTGCAAGCTCCCAAAGGGGTCGGCTTGATGTTCTCTTTACTATACTTACATGCAAAATGAGGACGTTTAAAAAAGTTCAATGTTTGTTTTTAGAACATCGCCTTCTGTTGTATCGAAGGGGACTGCTACCACGAGATGGGGGACACAACCAAGGCACTCGCCGCTTTTGAAAGAGCAAAGGGCGGTACTCTTCCTTATAGGTAAGAACGGAGACGACCCATAAACGGCATATTTGCATGCGTTTTGAATACCTATAGGTACGCCATTTTCAACCTATTTCGCACTAGTTGCTATACCTCAGAATATTATAAATAAATATGTGGGGACATCTCATACACGGCCATCTGACAGCTTCTTTTTTTTGGCGGGGCAGCAGTCATTGCGCCGCTTCTTGACAGCAAACTCATAGTACAGTCGCTATCGCTATCGTGTCCAGACACTAGCCACAAGAATACATACGATATACTTATCCAGACACAAGGCAAACACTAATGTTTGCCCTGGGCGGGATTCAAACCCACTACCCTATGCTTCGAAGGCAGACATACTACCAACTAGGCTACGGAGCCGTAATATCGGCGTTAGATATGTTTTATTAAAAAAAGAATTACAATAATACACTAGTGTCTCGAATGGAGACCACGCCCCCCTGCAAGATGGACCGAGACGACCTGAAAAAGGTGACTCGCGTTGACTGGATGAGAGCAGCGGAGGATCATGTATTGTGGAGCACCAAAGGTGGCGCACATTTGGGGAGGCCTATGTCCAGCAGTGGACTGCTACGGGCTGATATGATGATGATGATATGTCTAGTTCCTAATTTCTAAAGCGCGCTTTGAATTGAATGTGCTTAGTTTTAGCTGTACCTACTCTACTTTGTTCTGGGTAGATTACTTTTTTAGGTATTTTCTGCCCTCGGTCCAAGTCCTTTCATTCGTATTCTAAAACTTCCATCAGACTACCACACTAGACTGAAAGAAACTTTAAGGCAGCCATTACATGGTCATCACATGTTTTGCCCTTGTACCCTTCATATGTGATCCGATGTCGCGATCCGTCAATGCAACATATCACACAGTCAATCTGGATAAAGATCACTGATCACGATCAACGGATCTCGATCTAGCCTGACCGTGTAATGGCTGCCAAAAGATGTTGTGGTTGGAATATTAAACGGTAAAGCCTGACCAAAGCAATAAAAACCTGCTCCGGGGGCGCCACCTAGATATTTCTACGACTTTGGCAACAATTTCCCTTATAAAAGTGGTTCCTCTGGTCGGTCTTTAATAACTTGCTTGTGGATACAAATGTGTTACCTTGCAGCGCTATGATGTCGTTGCCGTGCTGGGAACCGGCGCGCGTACGCAGCATCCTCGTAGACTTGATCCGACGACACCCCAGCGCTTACGCCTGGATGGCACTCGCCAACGACTGGTTACTAGTAAGATAACAATATGCTAAGGTGACAATCTCTACCAGGCAACCTTCGTTTAAGAAAACGTCTAAACCGATAGTGTATGGCGAGTTGGCTGCATAATAAATTGATATTATACGAATAATATACAACATACATCATAACTATAACATAGTAAATAGCGATGTTGATCAGGACTAGGAAACTGATAGATAATGCGCTTTTACACGCAATTTGAAAGACTCGAGCGACGGGGAGCGACGGATGGATTCAGGCAGCTTATTCCAGAGTCGAATAGCCTGGACTTGGAAGGATTTGGAAAAGAAAACGTTAGTATGAGGAGGCATATTGAGGGACAAGTTTTTGTTTGAGCGAAGGGTTTTATTTAAAGCATAAGAGCGAAAGGCTAATAGATCTTTGAGATAGGGGGGAGTTTTAGGATTAAAAAGAGCGGAATATAGGAGAGGGAATGTGGCAGTCGCTACGGCAACGAATGGGTAGCCATTGAAGTTTGGAACGATATTTATTTATCAAATTTCCGCAGGCCAAAAATGTACCGAATACATAGATTCTGCAAACGCTCTAGTTTGTTCAGAAGTTCCACGGTCAAGTCAAGATAACAGACGTCAGCATAATCCAGGATATACTATGCAGTGATAGTGATTCAAGGGCGATTTTTTCTAGTAATACGACTTTTTATTAAAAATCAAAGTAAAAATCGTAAGTTTGTATCCCCCTTGACTTTTCATACAAATTAAAATTATTTTATTACATTTCATAAAAAGAAGCTCATTTGAACTAGCCAGTCAACAACCCTATTAAGCGACTTTAAGAATTTCAAATAGAGGGCGCTAAAATTACACATAACCACATAATTCTGTTTTTGTGCAAGTGTGTAATACTGGACCAAATAAGACTTGGCATAAAGGTTTTGACCATAAAATGAACAAAAAAGCAACAAATAACAACTGTGACCCGCAACCCATCTGCCAAAGGTGGGGATTATGAGAATACACTGCGTAGTACCACAGAATACCAAATAGTAGTCCCTAGTAGTACTATTATATATTCTGTGATTACATCTACCTAAAGTAAACCTTATTTTAAAGAAACTAATTTAAGCAGTGGACTATTTTTAACCACCGACGAAAATAATAATAATAATAAATATATGTATAATAAAATAAGGGGTGTTATAAGTTTGATGTGTGTGTCTGTCTGTCTGTCTGTGACATCGTAGCTCCTAAACGGATGCGCCGATTTTGATCTAGTTTTTTTGTTTGCAAGGTGACAATCGAGTTTTTTTAGCTATGATCCAAGACAATAATATTTTCAGCCATTTGAAGATTATCAGCTCTTTTCTAGTTTTTGAAAGGATCAAGTAACGCTTTTGGGGCGGGGTTTACATACATACATACAATATGAAACAAGAGTGAGCAGAAATAGAAGAACGACCTTAGTGGCGTAACGGCATCATGTGCCTCCTTTCCCACACCTCTACTATCTCAACGAGGGGTTCGAGTCTACACTAAAATCACTGTGAACGACCTTAGTGGCGTAACGGCATCATGTGCCTCCTTTCCCACACCTCTACTATCTCACCGAGGGGTTCGAGTCTACACTAAAATCACTGTGAAAAGGTCTTAGTGGACCACGCTGGCCCAGCGCGGGTTGGTAAATTTCACACACAACCTTTGATTTGCAGGCAACTGTGTGCTGTGCAGATTTTCTCACGATGTTTCCTTGACCGTAAAAACGTCAAATAAACGTACCTATTACATAATGAATTCAAAAATCGATAACACATTGATACGTGCCGAGGCTTAAGCTCGCGAACTTCTAAATGGGAGTCAACGGACCTAGCCACTTGGCCACTGACGAAGCTCTAACTAAACCTATAGGTACTAATTAAAATATTGTGATAATGTTTAGCGTGCGGAAATGGAGGAAGGCGGTGGGGAGCCACAGAAGTCGGATGCGATACCACTTCTGGTTTGCGCGGAGGCGTGTGCGGTGCAAGCGCTGAAATTCGACAGACGCGCAAGCCGCGCCTGGACTATGCTCGCCAAGATCGTCAAGCCGCATAAGCGACGAGTCTTCTACGCCAACATGGCTGCCGACGTGAGTAACAATGAGGGGTTCGCATCAAATCAAATCAAAAGGTTTTTATTGGAAGTAAGATTTCATCGTCAAATTAAAATAATAAACTTTGCCAAGGCTAGCTCTCGTCTTATTAATGAACAAGAATAAACTATCTAAAGGGGCGATGCGATATTAGTTTAATCGGTTCCCAATTTCGCATGTTAGTTCACCAAGCACCAATGTCCTCATAGATCAATCTAAACTTTCTGATTCCAATAACGCACGATTGGGACTGAAATTATTTAAAATAGCCAATGTCAGTAACTTAACCTGGTGTGGGCCTGATCGTGACCAAGAATAAGCATTAAAAGCAAAACTTGACATGAATACCATGGCCTCCCGCACCACCAGTATCGGCATTTTTTCCAAGTTGTTATAATATAGATTTATTTATTTTTTCAGTGTGGGTACGTCTGGGGTGACGAGGAAGATATCCGAAAACAGAAGCAGCACGTGCCGGACTCTATAGGCTGCGTTCTCGGTATATCGCTGAATGACTGCCGCTGTGAATTGTGCGAGCCCTTACATTTTTAAAACTAGGAGAAAATTAATCCGTGTTAGCACGTATAAAACACTTATGTGGTGTTAAAGCGTACTTCGTATTTAGTTTGACTTCTGTACTCTCTTTGTTATGTGATATTTCGCCTAGGTACCCGGTTCACGCTAGTTTAAGCAAGAATATTATACTTACAAAAATAGAGAACAATAGCCCTTTCATTTGATACGGTATACTTAGTAGTAAACTTTTTGTTTTCAAAATCAAATTTGCATCACGTGCACCAAATTTGAACTCTGATCAATCGGTCCAGTTGGCTGATGATATAGAACTTCATTTGTACGGGAAATCCCCCCCCCCAGGGGAGTTCAACTCGCACTTTACGGGTTTCTGTTTTATTGGTAGTTTGTAGTTATAAATATTTAATTGATTATTTATTAATCTTTCGTATGTCGAATTAAAAACAATCCAATATTATTACCTTTAGTTTTTGTTTTCATCTTTGATGAGATTCCCCATATTTTGATATTATTCTTTGAATAAAAGCACCGTCACCGTAGGGTGTAAGTGGTGTTTAACAAGAACTGAAAGAATAGGCTCGGTCAATATAAGTAACAAAGCAACTATTATTTAAATAATAACTTGATTTATTATGTACAACTTAATTATTCAAACAGAAACACAAAATATTATTATATTAGGTAGTATGTAGTATATATGGTGGTGATCAATCAATTTATAACCTCAATTCAAATACAAATACTATATAGGGAAACAAAAATACTGGTTAACTTATTTCCAAACCGCATTTCGCGAGACTGAGAAGGATCTAAATGGACGTGGCCAAAAAAGGAACAACCGCCAAAGTGTTACGAACATTGAGGAATTAAGTACAAGACCAATCATCATCATCATCATCATCATCTCAGCCGAAAGACGTCCACTGCTGGACAAAGGCCTCCCCCAAGGATCTCCACAATGATCGGTCCTGCGCTGCCCGCATCCAGCGGCTTCCCGCGACCCTCACCAGATAGTCGGTCCACCTCGTGGGGGGCCTGCCCACACTACGTCTTCCGGCGCGCGGTCGCCATTCAAGAACCTTTCTGCTCACAAGACCAATAGTATTTCCTTAGTACTTATTTAAATATGTTTAAGAGAAAATTTTAAACATCGGTATTTTGACATTTGCTTCGGAGTAGGTATATATATAATAATCTTCTGCATGTGAAGAAAAATGTATGTAAATTTTAAAAAAATAGTGACGTACATAACTTAGATCCAAAACCTAAAACAAAGAAGACAACACAATAAGGTTAGTATTCTACCCACTACATGAATGTTATAAAATAAATAATAAAAGGCATAAAATATAAATAGGGGATAGTAATTATAATATAACTTTATATTATACTTTTCGATAAAATAGCCCAGTACATTAATAACACTAGGATCTGAAGAGGCAAGAACGCAATCGATATTGAAAGGGCGAGGGAAAGCAGGAGGAAGGATGTCATATGAGGAAACGGGGAATCTGGTGCAATCAAAGAAAATATGGTCCACAGTGCCCTCATCAAGACCGCATTCACAGAGGGAATGATCCCTAACCTTTATTTTTGCTAGAAAATGAGGTGAGCAATTGTGACCTAGTTGCAAACGGATTATGGTAGAAGTGGAAAATTTATTGAAATTGCGAAACTTAAAGAACCATGGCTTAATTGGAATATTTGGCTGAAGGCTACCATAATGTTTACCTATAAGGAGACGCGAACGATTCCAATCCTCTGACCAACGGTCTTTTAAATCAGAGTTGGCAAGAGATCGCAGGTCTTGGGAAAAGCATTTAGAGTAATACTCAGTAGGTACGGTTACGGATCGACCATTTGGCACACAAGTCAGCTTGTTCATTCCCGGAAATGCCAGAATGACCGGGAATCCACGCGAGAATTACTTCAATCCCTGCAGATTTACACTTAAAAAGGAGTTCACGAGTTTTAAGGTTAACAGGATGAACATTATTAGAGCGGAAAGGAAATTTTAAAATATCTTCAAGGCAACTGAGACTATCTGTGAAGATAATCGTTTTGTTTAATTTGTGCGATTTCACGAGAGAAACAGCTTCAAAAATTGCAATTGACTCGCCTGAAAAAACTGTAAGCTTAGAAGGGCATTTAAAACTTAAGACTACATTCATCCGTGGTACCCAAACAGATGAACCAACAGGATCAAGGTCAGATTCTTTTGAGGCATCTGTAAACATAGTTAACCATCCAGGGAACTTATCATCTAATAATTTATTAAACATTGTATTTGCACCAGTTTGCTCTTTACGAGAGCATGGAAGGGAAGTGCAAAAATAGGATTTCCAGGAAGTTGGAAGACAGGAGAAGCTTGGCAAAATTTTTGATAACTATTATAAAGACAAGGGGATTGTTTATGGGACCAATAATTAGAAGAACTTATTAAGTTGGAAAGTTGAACAAGAGAGTTTAGCAAAGGATGGGAAGAATTTTGAGCAATCTTGAGGAAAAACCTATCAGAGAGGTACTGTCTTCGACGGAAAAGAGGAGGATCTAAGCATTCCACCTGAAGCGCCTTAATTGGGGAGGATTTCATAGCTCCACAGATGATACGGAGGCACTTAGCTTGTATTTTGTCCCAGTATACCAAGGCAGACTTATTGCAGGGCTCAAGAAGAAAATATCCATAGTCAAAATGACTCCGGATTATGGCATTGTAAAGGAGTTTTTGGGTATGAGGGTGAGCACCCCACCAAACACCTGAAAGAGCTCGTAAAACATTGACCCCTCGCTCACATTTATCCTTAATATAATTGAGATGAGCAGTTCCAGTCATACGAGCGTCAAAAAATACTCCCAAAAATTTAACACGATCACAAACTTCGATAGTATTGTTCTCCATAACAATGTCAACAACCGGAATTAGTCTTTTCCTAGTAAAGACCACAACGGAGCTCTTGGGGACAGACAGATAAAGATAGACCATGATCCGATAACCAGTCATTTACATTTTGGATAGCACAATTAAGGCGGACAGTGCAGTCTGTAATAGATTCAGATGAATAATTTAACGCGATATCGTCTGCGTACTGTAGAATATTGCAATCAAACGAACAGGAGGAATCAAGCTCAGCTGTGTATAAATTATATAATAAAGGGCTTAAGACCGATCCCTGCGGCAAACCTTTCCATACAGTTCTTGGAGAAGATAGTGAACCTTGAACCCGAACAGATATTGTACGAGCCATTAAAAGGTTGCAAATAATATTAACCATCCTCGGAGGTAGACTCAGCTGAAGCATTTTCTGTCTGAGTAATGGGAGGAGAACACAATCATATGCAATATCAAGAAAAACACCGACAAGATAATGATCCCTTGATAAAGCTAGGCGAATCTCGGTAGAAAAAATACTTAGGCTATCCAGAGTGCTCATGCCCTTACGAAACCCAAATTGAAATTTAGACAAAATACCTTTGCTTTCCAGTATCCACTCCAATCTGTTTTTAATAAGGTGTTCCATGATTTTTGCCAGGACCGAAGACAAGGCAATAGGTTTGTAGGAAGAAGGGTCTTTGGGGTCTTTGTTGGGTTTAAGAATGGGAATAATAATTTGATGTTTCCATGAATCAGGTACAACACCAGTTAAATAAATTATATTAATTATGGAAAGAAGAATTATTTTTGAAGAATCAGAGCATTTTTATAAAGGAATAAGGAATACCATCAATACCTGGAGAAGAATCATGGAGATGGTCTAGAACAGAGGAGAATTCATCCATCGAGAATGGTCCATCCATTGAATCATAAGAAGGAGGGGCAGGAGAGGAAGAAGGGAGACAGCTTTCCGAAGGAACAAAAGGAGGGGCTAATTTGTCGAAAAATTCATTAATCCAAATAGAGGAATCATTAGAAAAAGAACCACGAAATCTTTTAAATTTTTTCCAAACCAATGAAGGGGGGACCCTGGGAGACAAATTCTCGCAAAAACGAGACCAACCACTACGTTTTTTACCAGATAAATCCCTTTTAGACTTCGCATTAAATTTCTGGAAGGCCAGGAAGTTCTCAAGCGAGGGATCATCGACAAAAATTTCCTCTAGTTCGTCACGCTTATGGATGATTTCTGTGCATTCTGAATCCCACCAGAGAGGAGAAGGAGTGAAATCCTTAGGAGATTTTTTAATGGGAATACATTGATTAGCTGATGTAATCAAACCAGAAACAAAATCATCATAAAGCTGAAGGAAATTATCGGTCGTGACTTCAGGGAATAAATCTGTATGTCTTGAAACCAAGTCCCTGAATACATCCCACTTAGCCTTAGAAAGACGATATTTAAGAAGAGGCGGAGCAGATACAAGGGGGACAGAGACAGAATTAATTAAGGATATTACAATAGGAAGATGGTCACTTCCATGAGAATAAGGAAGAACTCTCCAAGAACACTGAGAAGCCAAACTAGGAGAGGCTAGAGAAAGGTCGACACAGCTTGGACCCTGATTAGGAGAAGTTCTTCTAGTGGGAGTACCATCATTAAGGAGAGACAGATTGGAATTATCCATAAGGTCTATTATGGAAGACGAAGAGGAATCGCTATGGCGAGAGCCCCACAAAGGGTTATGTGAATTAAAATCCCCCATAACCATTAAGGGAGAAGGAAGAGTTGAGAGAATGGAGTCCAATTCAGAGACAATAGAAGGATTAGGATGAGGAATATAGACAGAAACGAATGTAATATTAAAAGCTCTCATAGCAACAACAAGTGTTTGACAAGAATGGAACAACCGTCCCATTCAGTTTTAATCTAATTCTGACAAAAAAAAACATAAAATTAAGTAGGTAGGTACGAGTATATCGTAGTTAGTTATGATATCACACAAGATCATACTACCATTCCCATAGAAAAATGTCGTAAGTGGTAGTTGCTAAAAAACCTTGGTCCGCCTTTCCAATGTATAAAGATATAATTACCGATTAGCGATGTTTTTTATGCAAACATCCCAAGTAAAATAACACAACTACCACATTAGTTAAATTACGCCGGAATACTTTAAAATTTAGTAAATTTGGCCCAAAACACAAATTTGAATATCAGTTGAATTAAAAAACACCCCACAAATTAAACATGAAGTCAGTTTTACAAAACAAAAACCCCTGTTGCAAATTTCCGACAGATTTGTCCACAGATTTGTTTTTATTCTTTACACTTTTTATTGTTTTTTTAGCCTGATATGTTATAATATTTAGATATTGATTAGATCTAATCTTTTGAACACGATTCTGTATGATTGTTTCGACATTTACGAAGCAAAATATATTACAACCGTTACCAAAAGTCAGCACAGTAGTATTTGTACCGCAACCATTGCAAGTGCCAGTTACGGAGGAGGAGAGAAATGAACATGGTTCAGTTTTCGACGTAAAATATCTTAAATACCATTAGCGTTGTTTTACGTAGGAAGTTTGTAGTTAAGACTTTTGTCGTGTGTGGATTTTGAGTTGAATTTTGATGTTTTAGACCTTATTTCTTTAACCAAACCAAAGTATATGACGCCCTGAACGTTCCGGAAACAAAAAACACAAATCACTGATGTACCAACCACGTACGGGATTGTACGTAGGGACCGTCGATCTGCAAGTCGCCCTATTGCGAAAGTGTTGCGCGAATTGTGATACAATTTGTCAATAACCGCGCTTTTAGGCGCCCTGCCCCTCTAGAATGCCCGGTCCACGCATGAGAGACATATTTTTGTCGTGCGTAGGTATTCTCTTATCCTATTGGAGGATATTTCAATATGGCAGGTTTCTCGAGCGACAAACCTTTGTCAGAGCACTGCATGTTACGGGTGCTGGTTCAATTTCTTAAAAAACTTTTGTCAGAGACGTTAAACATAGTTTTCCATACAAGCTATTCGACTGAAATTATATTTTTTATGCTCAAGACCGTTGACCGAGTGTGTCCTTTCAGTGATTGCTAAGCCGTCACACAAGAGCGTCGTTGGCCAAGTGGCTAGGCCCGTTGACTTTTCCGTGGATCTGTTTCTAATGATCACCCGCGTTCGATTAATCCAAAACGTAATCGCGGTCGGCCACAGCGTCATGTAGTGGACTCGGATAGTCCTGTTGATGTTGCGGAGGGTGTGCCAGAACCTCAGGACGTGCCAGTCCATGAACGAGGTCGTTCTCATGAACTGGAGGGGGAGTATGTAGCGCGGCAGAGGCTCCCTCTCAGGATGGGTAGAGGTACTAGACCCGCCCGCTATTTAGATTAGCGCCACTATGACAACACTGACGTCACAAATTACGTATAGCGGCGGCATAATATATATTTTTATTTTGTGCTGACGTCTTACGTCAGTGATCTGACTGACTTCTCGGAATTGAGATTGTAACCTTGTTGTAACCACGTGCTTGTGATAAAATTTGTAATAAAATCTGTTTTGACTATCGTGATGATTACCTAAACAAGTGGACTGTACTCACGGACTTATTATTTAAAGAAACCCTGAGGCAGATCGGATCCTAAAGAGTGAATTTCAACAGGTCTCATAAAATCTTCATTCCCGTGGTTTTTTTTACCTTAGGGTTTATGTTAAAAATAGTCTGCGTTTATTAAAGCTTTTAAAATCTATGTATTCTTGCTAAATATCTAGCAGATTACTTAAAAAACTAACGAGATACATAAGATCGAAAATTTCGTGCCACGGCGATGAAAAATGCCTACACGGCAATGAAACAAGTGTCCACGGCAATGAAAGGACTGTGCTCCAACAGATGTTTTCTTTGCCTAATCGCAACATAGCGATGAAAACGTAAGACATGGAAATGAAATATTTAGCCACGGCAATGAAACATCTGGCCACGGCAAGGCATGGCAATGAATTTTTTTTCATTTCCGTGTATTTTTTTTCATTTCCATAGCAAATTCAGTCCACGGAAACCATGGCAATGAAAGCATGGAGATGAAAATCAGGGCAAAAAATGTAAATAACAAAAAATCTATTAATTATTCAAAGTAATAAATACTTCACAAATAGACATAAAAGAAATGACGTTCTATTGAATATTTAATCAAGAAGATAAACTTATTTAAATAGAAGTTATACCTATCCACGGCGATGAAAGAAAAAATGTCCAGTAACAAAAAAATTGGATACTTAAATTTATGGCGCGAAAACGCAGGCACGTATGGCCGTCTTTCTACGTCGAGCACTTAGACGGCACTCATACGCAACGTTTAGCATACCAATGGCAGGACGCAAGGTGTTATATAAAACAATATCTTTGAATATGATGAGGACACGGCAATGAAAGGTAGTTCTGGGACAAATGTATTTTGATTAACCATTCGTTGTGTTGTTTAAATATTTTAATAAATATATTCCGTAGCAATACTTCAACTATTCACTTATCAAATAAAACTAAGTTTTAATATAAATAACCGGTAGTTTTTTATCAATGAGGCATAATACACAACAAGGTGAAGTGTGGACAAACATGGCAATGAAAGAATTCGAGGTTGTTTTTTTTTTGGAGTATCTATTAATCTTATTAATAAAATATTTAGTGCTACACATAGATAACTATTTCACCTAACCAGAAAAAAATGTCTAAACATTATAACTATATTTTTTAATACCGATTTCATTGATGCCATGCACTTTTTGGCCCCGGGAAATTCACCCTAAACATAGTGGAGTCAGACCCGCTACAAAATGCTGTGTAGAAAATACTGTCTAAAGAATTTTTTTATTTTCCTGTTTCAAAATGAAAAAATGGGTAAGAATGAGAATCTGATACTATGCGAACGAGGAGGGAAAGTGAGTTTAGTACCTAGGATAATAATAATTTACTAGCTAGCTGACTGCTAGGTACAACAAAAAATAATCAAATACATTAAAAATTTGATTATTGTACAAAAATATATTATTAAGTAACAATATTTATAAGCAGAATAAAAAAAAATATATTTGTTTCGGAAAACAACAAATGACCAAACAAATCGAGTTCGACCAAGCCGGCACTACACACTCGACAAAACCCGAGAGCCGAAAGAGACGAGGTTATGCGTTAGAATGAGATGCACATACACCGCGCTCACTCTTGCACAGAATACCAAACTCTTGCGCATAACTGCGTCGTCTCGTCCCTCGTATTGGCCATGTCTCGTCTAGTTTTGTGGAGAGTGTAGTGCGGCTTTTAGGCGCATGACAGGAATGCGGTTTGTACAACATTCGCCCTTATTCCCAGCACTAATCCCCGTGACCGGCCGTGACGCCATGTTTGAAATGTGTCTAATTGTTTTGGTGGCGTAGTTATTAAATGAATGACTTTATTTATACTAATTTCAATCGAGCCAAGTAGCGCCACCTAGTTTACATTTTTGAACTATTGGAACTGAAGTTAGCTATATTTTTACTTAATTAATCTATGCTTCTACAGCAAACATATGATATGGAGCCATCGTAGATAGAAAAATATTTGCTTTTACTCGAAGATAGCCTCGGACAGGTCACCCACGCCTTAAGCCCGCTCTACACACTCCAGTTTTGTCGAGAGGCCAAACTTTTGTCGAAACACGAGACATTGGCGTTCACACGAGACCGCTACTCCACATTCTCGATCCGCTCAGTTGACAATAGGCTCTCGTACGGTGTGGGCGTCATGTGCCGCTCGCTACTTCGCTGCAGCGTATGATATATAACTATCCAGATATGAATGCAAATCGGTAATTACTATGAATTACTAAATATTGCTTATGAGGAAACTGAGAATCTCTTAGTTTTGAAATTAATTTCATGTAAATTACCAAAATTGATATATATAACTATTAATTTAAAAAATATATGTTTATGGCTCTTTAATCATATACCTATTTAATTATTTTTCTTCATGCTAAATTAAGAGTACTTAACAAACATACATCTATATTCACAAACTTTCGCGTTTATAGTATTAGTATAGTAGGATTATTATTACATATCTATTTAGACATCCCTGAATGAAAAGTACCTAATTAAAAGACGCTGGAAAAAGCATACCAGAACGGTAAAATAATTAAATAACGTGCGCTCACTTCGGCGACTGTTAGCCAACTGGCACCAGAGACATCGAGAATCTGGAGCGATAGTTTTGCCTATACACAAAACTTGACAAAACTCCTTTGATGTACCGACACGGGACGGTTAGACGGCCAATATAGACGAGACATCTCCAATATAGGCCAATACTCCCTCTACACTCTCGTATTGGCCATGTCTCGTCTAGTTTTGTCGAGAGTGTAGAGCCCGCTTTATGATCCGAGAACAAAAATCAAATAACTGTTGCATACGACATCTATTATCAAATAAAATTACTAAAGCAGAAAGTGTCATCTATTGATGAGCGGCAGAACTTTACCACCCGGTTACCACCTGGAAAAAATAAATGTTGCCAGACCAATATCTTTCATTTGGTGAAGTGAACTTCTTCAAATATTTTGTAAAAATTTAAGATTTGTTAAAGATAACCATCCTTAATTTTCACTAACAACGAAATTGAATAGATTAAAAGGCTTTCTTTATATTAAATACAAAGCAACAAGCATCTAATAAAAAAACTAGTTATAAAGTAATATCTCAAAACTCACGACAAACTACTGATTACGGATAATTCCGACGAGCTGGCAACATTTCAAACAGTATGAAGAATAATGATAAAATAGGATTTTTAATACATAAATAGACCTATATTTCACATAATACTTATATAGTGAGCTACGTAATCAAAATATTTATCTTAAGTGCTAGTTTCATTAAGATTCTCGCATCGGGTCGGGTGTTAAAGACAAATTCTGCTAAATTCACATTTTCTGAAGAATTTATCTAATATTTATTCAAAGAAGTAAACTCATTCGAAAAACAATTAAAATTTGGAAGAAAAACCTAAATACCTATGAATCGGTAAAAGATGTTACAGAAAATTCGCTTTCAAAGCGAAGATACCGTGAGAAGTCAAAACTTTCTATACAAAAAATCTTAAACGCCAATTTTTGCGTTATTTCGACATAAATTTCTTTTATTTTTTTATCGTAGGTAGCTATTAGTAATATCTATCCCCTGACACTAGTTTTATGCCGTCAGGTATCTTGGATCAGGTGCCACAGATGAATAAAGAAATCGCAGTAATGAACCTTAGACTTGGTACGACTTTGTCTAGATTTAATTACTTTTTAGAGATAAACAAGCAGCTCCATAGAGAGTTGGCTAGTTTTTTAACCGACTTCAAAAAGGAGGAGGTTCTCAATTCGACGCGTGTTATTTTTTTTTATTTTTTTTTGTGTTTGTTATAAGATATCTCCGCCAATAGGGAAGTGTCCTCGGAAAAAAGTAATCGATTCTAATTAATCCCTTTGTTAGATTATCGAAAAAAAATTAACACGTTTTTTTTTTTTCAATTTGACGAAGATTTACCGAATCAAAATGTATGAGAAGGGTACTATGACGTCACTTGTTTCGTACAATTTGTATGGCGGCGTGTCGTTACTGGAAATTTCAAAGTGCTGTATCGTCGGCATTTTTCGTTTGCCAGACGAAAAAAAAAATACGTGTACATTATTTTTTAGTAATCTAACTGACGGACTAATTAGATTTTTTTAGGACACTTCCTCTTTTTAATCGACCAGGTTTACTTGCAGGGTGGTCCCATAAAATTTTCGCTAAGATCGGATGATTAAATTTGAAGATATTATGAAGAAATAACTCCTCAATTGACGATGCCGTTATACCTAAAACACATTGGTGCGTGCCGAGGTTTGAACCCGCGAACTTCTGCATAAAAGTCAACGGGCCTAGCCACTTGGCCAACGACGCTCTTGTGTGACGGCTTAGCAATCACTGAAAGGACACACTCGGTCAACGGTCTTGAGCATAAAAAATATAATTTCAGTCGAATAGCTTGTATGGAAAACTATGTTTAACGTCTCTGACAAAAGTTTTTTAAGAAATTTGACCAGCACCCGTAACATGCAGTGCTCTGACAAAGGTTTGTCGCTCGAGAAACCTGCCATATTGAAATATCCTCCAATAGGATAAGAGAATACCTACGCACGACAAAAATATGTCTCTCATGCGTGGACCGGGCATGCTAGAGGGGCAGGGCGCCTAAAAGCGCGGTTATTGACAAATTGTATCACAATTCGCGCAACACTTTCGCAATAGGGCGACTTGCAGATCGACGGTCCCTACGTACAATCCCGTACGTGGTTGGTACATCAGTGATTTGTGTTTTTTGTTTCCGGAACGTTCAGGGCGTCATATACTTTGGTTTGGCTAAAGAAATAAGGTCTAAAACATCAAAATTCAACTCAAAATCCACACACGACAAAAGTCTTAACTACAAACTTCCTACGTAAAACAACGCTAATGGTATTTAAGATATTTTACGTCGAAAACTGAAACATGTTCATTTCTCTCCTCCTCCGTAACTGGCACTTGCAATGGTTGCGGTACAAATACTACTGTGCTGACTTTTGGTAACGGTTGTAATATATCGTGTTCAAAAGATTAGATCTAATCAATATCTAAATATTATAACATATCAGGCTAAAAAAACAATAAAAAGTGTAAAGAATAAAAACAAATCTGTGGACAAATCTGTCGGAAATTTGCAACAGGGGTTTTTGTTTTGTAAAACTGACTTCATGTTTAATTTTTGGGGTGTTTTTTAATTCAACTGTTATTCAAATTTGTGTTTTGGGCCAAATTTATTAAATTTTAAAGTATTCCGGCGTAATTTAACTACCTAATGTGGTAGTTGTGTTATTTTACTTGGGATGTTTGCATAAAAAACATCGCTAATCGTTAATTATATCTTTATACATTGGAAAGGTGGACCAAGGTTTTTTAGCAACTACCACTTACGACATTTTTCTATGGGAATGGTAGTATGATCTTGTGTGATATCATAACTAACTACGATATACTCGTACCTACTTAATTTTATGTTTTTTTTTTGTCAGAATTAGATTAAGCTTATAATCGGCATTCATTATTTCAGTAGAAATACTTCCATTGCAGGACAAAGACCTACCTCAAAGATGCCCACAAAGATCCATCTTGTGCTGTCCGTATACAGTGGCTTTACACTAACCAGATTATTAGATCCACTGTGATTTTAGGCCTAGGCAGACCTAAGCCTAGCATAGGCATGATATGCTTTCCAGTATTTGTCATCAATCATGAAACCTTTCTGTTTTAACGTCTTCTACATCCACTTTAGTTAGGAATTCTTCGGCCTTTCTGAGGCCTCTTCTTCTTCTTTCTTTCTTCTTTGAGGATCGTTAGGAGAGGATCGTTAGATACTGCGGTATTCGAGACAAAAAGATACTGCGTAACTTTCCGAGCACTGCCAAAGCAGTCGAGTCAGGTGCAACGATTTGTTTCTTAAATCTAATTGTCCCAAGTATGCGTAAAGGTGTACAGTTTTAAAAGCAAACTTTTCCATAGAGTGGATAAGTAATAATTACATAACTACAACTTGTCTTCTCCGTTTTTAACATCGTTAGAGGACCCTTTTGGGGACATCGAATATTGCGCCAAGTTCCTCTAAGTTTTCATCTATGACGTTAATACGTTGACGAATCAAAGGTTTCCTGTCCTGGTTAAATTACGTTCTCTAATGCAGCCAGGAAAATTTTTGAAGAACAGTCTTTCACTTCGGTGTGTTAGCTTAGAGTTCTCATCTTTTGGACGATCTGACTGGTGGCGTTTTTATACAAACAGGTCAGTACAATACAACTAACATATCGGTAGTAGACTTGGCACCTTTCAACGGACTTGTCGGTAAGAGATGGAAAGGAAGTCTATCGTTATAAGTACTCTTCATAACCTGCTGTAGCGTGTATTAAGTTCTGCGTCGATCTGTCTAGGTTTCAGGGCGATCTGAGCACTTTTTGGCGCTTTAGCAGTCCATGTTTTTAAGGAATTCACTTAAATCATCGCCGGCAAAATGACTAAAGCGGCGTTTTATTGGCCCTTTTTTAGCAGATGTCGCTTAAGAAAATGTTCTTTTAAGCTTTTCTTTGGTATTTGTGACATAAGAATTTTTTCGTTGAATTAATTTTATTACTTTTTGGCAGCTAAGCAATTATTGCCTACCGTGTTTCTATATTACTTTCCTTATTAGCAAATTTTTCATTACTTTCATTTGAAACTGTATGGCGCTTTAGCAAAAATGTTCAGAACACATTTTTTGGAGTGTTTTCTTGTACCTATTTATTTGCCAGTTAGCAACTTTTCCTTTAGTAGCTTATGAATATATGCTATCTTTAGTAACTTTTCGCTGAAAGACATGGTCAACATAAATATAGGTTAGCAATAGTTCCCTTACTTTATTTTAAACACTTCAAGTGTATTAGCATTTTTATTTAAAGGGACTAAAGTGTATTACCGCCTATTAGCATTTATTGATGGATTGGTTTTTGAAAAATTAATAATATGTGTTAGTATTTTTTTCCTGATTGACATTTCTTTATTTTTGAGCGTTTTTTTTGCTAAAGCGACACTTATATCGCGAACGAAAAGAGTTAGACGCTTGAAAATACAACTACTATTTCAACAACAAAAAAATATTATTTTCTTTTTGCAACATCTCCCTTACCTCGATAGTTTAAGAGATATGAATATTTTTCGATAAAAAAAACTTTGAACTCAATTTCCCACAAGTAGCATTTTGGCGGTTTAGCAGTTTATCCTTTCCACTGACGATATGAATTTTAAAATTTAAAACACATTGGTGCGTGCCGAGGTTTGAACCCGCGAACTTCTGCATAAAAGTCAACGGGCCTAGCCACTTGGCCAACGACGCTCTTGTGTGACGGCTTAAGGCCGATTTACACGTTCTTAGTCTTTAGTAGAGTTCTTTAGTACAACTTGAAAGGCAAGTTCTTTAGTGCTTTAGTGCGCTGCGAGTGAACGTATACATTTCTTCCAGTAGAGTATCATTTCGACGCCACGATGGACGCGCAACGACGTCTCGCATACGCCATGGCTTCTTTTATGGCTGTGTATGCCGAATGCCTAGCCTGTTTATTTTTGTATAAATTGTTTTTAACGTTCCACAAACAATATTGAACAAAATATTCAGGCACAAATTTATGATTCGACCAAAATTAAAACATAAATATTCTTTATTTCTTTCATTCTTATTATCTTAGAGCAACGCCGGCCTTCCGGCGTTGCTCTAAGCTTATTATAAAGGTTGAAAAATAATATTCCGACCATTTGGTTTGAAGATACAACTAAATAGCCATCTTTTCAAAAAACAAAAAACACGCACGCCGTTGCCGGCACTTGTGCACTCTCCTAAAGATTTTACTAAATTCCGTGTTTACACACAACAAGGGAAGAGCCGAGTGACGCGCCGGGAAAGCGCGGGCGCGGGAGGTGTCGCGACGAACGCGAATTATGTACATACGACCACAGTAAGTGGATTCAGTTATAACTAAGACTAGGCTGTATGAGTATAAATTCTTTGCCTACTCGTGATTGTGTAAAAAGCTAATGTAAGATCTATGGCATTCTAGAATCATTCCCGCGCCGTTGTAAACTCACCAAGCTTAAAGTTAGAAGAAAATTCTACAGGCGTTGCCACATCGCCTGAAACCTAGAGCTAAGTATTACCTAACGATTAAGATCTTCCTGAATTTGTCTTATTTTCGTTTGTGATATGTTCTTTTACTACAGAAAGCGTTTACCTCCTTTGTTCGATATTTCGAGGGAGTTTGGCCAAACTCTAGGATGACTTGCGACGACGATCACTTCATTTAGCACACATATATTTATTATATATACCTATTTATATATGTACACAGATTACTTAGGGAGTAGGTTATCGTCGCGAGTTGCATCCGTCCAAGATGAAAGCAGGGGTCATGTAGCTGCCTCCAATAGTCATGATCTGATCTGGCTCTAGTGAAGGTATGTAATAATAAATGTGGTATAAAAGAAAGTGGTGATTACACTCATCTATGAAATAATACCAAGTTATACCCAGCCTAGCTAACTGGGTGCTCCGGAGCTTATATACTTATTTACTGATATACTTAAAGTCCTTAAGGCCCCAATATCAAGAGAGTTGGGAAAGTGTGTTGTGTTGTGTGAATGAAATATTGGTACAACGGAGGTATAAGTAAAATTATTAATAAAGATGATATGTCTTGAGATTGTAATCAAATCATGTGTAAAGTAATAAGCAAGCTTTAGAGCATAAAGCAATCCTATTAACTAGTAAATTTCATAGTAAATAAAAGATAAAAAATTTAGGACGTTAGGGATCTTAGTGCGCATGTGGTTGCGTTATACCTACCTATAATTACAGGAGGTGGATTAGAACCTGATAGATAACCTTCCATGTCCTCTCAACATGACAGCACAGTAGCCGGCATAAGGAGCTCTCATACATCCAACGACAAGGCGAAAACCGACAAAATTTTCGACCATTTTTGAAAATTTGGTGGTTGTCGTTATTGTGAAATGCTAAATTTGCCTTTGGTCAAGTTTGACATTTCTGTTCGTACGGTAATTACTCCACTTAGTAAATTTTTCCAGTATCTGGCAATATAGTGTTTGGCACATAGTCAATTTTTTCCTTAGAAAAGATTTGTTCTTTTAACACTTAAGTAATTTCGGCTTATTTGGTTTTTTTCTTACATGGCGTTTAGTTAAAATTGCCAGTTTTCTTTTTTTTTAATACTTCTCATTGATTATAATAATTAATACGACTAAATACTTAAAGGACATCATTCACGTTTCATACAATGTTGGACCAAAAAAGTAAAAATGCTGGCCAAGGAAAAAAAGTGTATTTTTCGGATAGAACACGTCGTAGTTTCTATATTTCTTTAGTTTTTTTTTACATTTTCTTTATATTTCTTTTATTTTTTTTAACTTTTTTTTGTTAATATTAACCAAAAAAAAGTTGATGAATGGTCATTATTATACATCATAATAATACTTTCATAATATATTTTTAATTATATTAAACAAATACATAATTAATTCAAGTGGGCCCCTATTATAATAATAATAAAAAAAGTTAAACTACATAAAATAAAGAAATATAATATATTCAATACAATATGACTACATGCGCTGTGACATGCGTCAAAATAATACATTTATAGCAACATTTTTATTATTTAATTAACAGCTTCTAACAATACAACTATGCGGTGCACAGGATTAGTGTCATAGTAAAAGAATACAGGAATTGTGTGTTCTACCCGAAAGTAATACTTTTTTCTGCTGGCCGGCACTTTTACTTTTTTGGTCCAAAATGAATGATACCCTTTGTGATCTCAATGTTCTTAAAACACATAGTATTATTATTGTGATATATTAGTAGATTTATAATACCTAACTAATGCTAATAACGTATACCTAAGTGTTGCTTTGTTAAAATTTATAAAACTCAAGACAGTTTAAGTGCATTTTATTTACATTCTTTAATAAAATATTAATCAAAATTTCTGTAAAAATGTCATACCTATCAAAATTACGGGAAAAAAAATTATTAAATTAATATTTAGGTTGTTTTGCCTCAACTTCCACATGCTTTTTATTTTGGTATGGCAACTTTTACTCTGACATGAATTCTAAAAAAAAATATATATATTTTCTATTTCGCTGCCCCACATCTGGTGGTGACAGTTAAAATCACCAAGAACTAGGAATGGTCTATTTAGGTTACTAAATAAATGACTTACTTTGTTAAGAACATCAGAATAGGAACGTGACAGATAAATAGATACAATAGATATATTATGAATTTGTACACCTATTATGTCTATAAAATCATCATTGTTTAGAGAGGGAGGAAAGGTTAGTTGAGAAAATGGTATGGAATTTTTAATCAATATGGTGACACCACCATATCCATCAGAACGATCCTTGCGGAGACATGAATAACCCGGAAAATTAAAAACACGTCCCGGCATCAGCCATGTCTCCGAAAGAGCAATAACTATTGGATTGTACTTATTGATTAGAAAAATTAAATCAGTTTTTTTAGGAACTATACTACGACAGTTCCACTGTATTATTATTGAATCCATTGTTGGAACTAACAGCTAATCTTTCAGATATTAAGGCGACGTGGGACGGTTTAAGTGAGTTGGATTGCAAAAGGGAATTTATGAGAGTGAGCACTGTTTCAAAAATTGAATCTTCTGATTTATCTGTTGTTGAGGCAAGAGCGCAACCATTTTTAGGTTCAGGCAGATCATAATCCTTTAATAAGGCATTGTGGGCGATACGGTCATACCCACCTTGAATTTTTGGAGGGGAGCGAGGCTTTTAAAAAAATGTTTTTCTGTATGACGATTGAACAGTAGAATTATTATTATGTGTTGAGGAAGAGGGCCGATAGTCCTGTCTATTATTATTAAAGGAAGTTGAGGGAGCAGAAGTTAAAACGTCTGAATATGATCTTGAACTAGAGGGATGTAGTTTGCTAGCTTCTATGTAGGATATGCAACTTTGTGCCATTGTAATCTTAATGTTTTTTTGTCTTATAAATTCCGGGCATGACTTATTAGTAGCAAAATGAGAGCTTCCACACATTGCACAAAAAGCAGAATATTCATCCTTGTGGCAAGATTCCCCTAAGTGATCATCACCACATTTAAAGCACCTTGGCGATTTAGAGCAACACTGCGTTTTTGTGTGTCCATATCTGCAGCACCTATAGCATTGAATCGTAGGATAAATGTAAGTTTCAACGGGAAGTGCGTTATAGCACATAAATATTCTTTTGGGTAAGATTTGGCCATCAAATGTGAGGACTACAGAGTTAGAGGGTTTCCATACAGTATTTCCGTCATTAAAAACTTTGTAATTAAGACGCCTGACTTTTATGATGTTTCCGCAACCAATTGGTGTGGATATATTTATTGGCCTTTATTTCTTCCTCATTCCAATCAGAGGGAATACCGCGTACTAATCCAAGTCGAGTTACGTTAAAAGTTGGTATAAATGCCTTGAAATTGTTTTTAATCAAAAGGTCACTGCATAAGAAGTTATTAGCATCATCACGTTTAGAAAATGCAACCGCACAACGGTTTCTACCTATCCTTTTCACGCTGCCGGGAATGATGTTCTGGATATTGTTCTTTTTAAGGAAATTGCCAAATGTTATAGGATGTAGAATAGTGCAGTCGTTCGGAGAGGATTCAATACGTTGTACATGAATAAGATAGGGGGCTGTATCAGAGGCAAGATATGTACTCCGGCCAATCTGGCGAGCCTCTTGATCTTGAGAAACTAGAGTTTGAGATCGAATGGCCGTTGACTGTGAATTCAAAACGGGTGGCGATATTTGAGATTGTTGGCTGGAAGTTAGCAACGTTGCTTCTTGTTCAGGTACTACCGGTGTTGTTTTTTTCATCAATACCGTGTTATCATTTATATTACTTATGTTTAAACATTGACAGTAACTGCCGTTATTTTTTTTGCCATCTACCTTTTTCCTTCTACGTTTAGAACAATCCCGGCATATTCTTATATAATTTGTCCGTTTCCGACCTGACGACGACTGTGCAATATCTTCCGTCCGAGAAGATACTGAACCATCTGTGTCCATTTTGCTGAGTTCATCTTGCGAAACTACAACAATGGATGAGCCCACGGGGAGATTCAGGCCTGGCATTAGCCAACCTGTACCCCCCCGACTTGGATCGGGGGTGTTAGTGCTTTGTTTAGGCTGCGTTCAGTAATAATATTTATTACTTTACACAATCAGACAGGATTTTGCTTGTGCTATATGTTTTATTTGTTTTATTTAGTTTTTTACTGTAAATAACTACATTATTATTTTCTTATTGTAATACTTTTTGTGTAGTGTATGTTCTTCTTAAAATTGTTACGATTTTTCTTCCTGTCAACTTTTGCCAGTGATACTAGTGAAAATATATATAATATATTTTTTTATTATTATATTTTAAGTTATATAATATAATAGGTATAAGTTATTATTTGTGTATTTAGTACTTATCTATTTATTATCTATTTTGTAATATTATTATGATATATGAAGATACTACTATGATATATGAGTACTCTAAACCGACGAGCATGTATGAGGAGATTAATGAGTGTGGATGAAGCGAAAGAAGTATGTTTGGATCGTAGCAAGTGGAAGGAAGTGGTCTCTGCCTACCCCTCCGGGAAAGAGGCGTGAGTTTATGTATGTGTATGTATATGAAGATTATTATTCTTGCTCCTCCTCTGACGAATATGAAAGTGCTCATAGTCTTAGTAAAAGTTCCATTCTTTCTGATTCCGAACCACTCCAAGATAAACTTAATTCAGCTTTTCGTGATCACACTTCCTTTTTGTCCCTAGTGCATATTAACGCGCAGAGCATACCAGCTCATTATACTGATCTTCTCGCATCCTTCAGCAGCAGCGTAGTCGATGCTATCCTGGTTTCAGAGACTTGGCTGAAGCCGTCTCTTCCTTCCACATCGTGCTCACTTCCCGGTTACCGGCTCATTCGTAATGACCGTGTTGGCGCGGGAGGTGGCGGTGTTGGTACCTATTTATCTTCGCGGTGACATCCCTGCTACAGTTCTCAGTGTTTCCCCATCCCAGTACTCTGGTTCCCTTGAACATCTTTTTATAGAGGTTGAACTGAACTGCACCATAAGAGAATTCTTATTGGTGTGGTGTACAGTCCTAATGATAAGGTAGACTATTTTAGTTCATTCGAGTCTACACTTGAATTATATAGTACTCAATATGAGCACATTATCATTATGGGCAATTTTAACACCTGCCTTACTAAGAATGACGCTAGATCATCTAAACTTCTTAATATTTAATTTTCATCTTCTCTTCTTCTCTAATAGGGTTTAAACGATGGGTTTAAACCTCGGCACGCACCAATGTCTTTAAAATTTTTAAATTCATAATATGTACTCATTTATGTAACGCTCTTACGGTGAAGGAAAACATCGTGAGGAAACCTGCACACACCTGTGAATGAAGTAATTCAAAGGTTGTGTGTGAGGTTTACTAACCCGCACTGAACCAGTGTGGTCGACTAAAGCCTATTCACCCTGATATGTAAGCTCGAGCCCCTCGGTGGGGACATAAATATATGAGTTGTTTTAACAAAGCCGCCACCCGACCTGCATCAAATCCAATAAAATTAAACAAAAAGCAAACAACGGACCCGAAAACTATTTGTATCTAGCAGACCTAGATCGATAGACTAGACAGGATGTTTTATTACGGTAACACACATTAAATTATCTAATTATCAATTATTGTAAAATAAAACTGCAGAGGTTGAAAATCTCTACATAGAGAAAAAAATGCTAGAAACCGAGTTAGGGGGGGTGTAAGAAGTGATATAGAATAGAACTTAGATTTTTTTAAAATTTTTCGTTTCTCTGATTGCCTGTTTGTACGGGCTAATCTCCGAAACTGTTAGACCGATTTGAATGAATTTTTTCATGACGGTGCCTTATACTCCCAGCCTGTCAACATCTTAAATACTTTTAATCCCGAAAAATTAAAAAGTTCCCGTGGGATGCCTAAAAAACTACAGTAACTCATACGGCTCAGCACATTGTACGGACTTATCTCCAAAAATGTAAGACCGATTTAAACACAATTTTGCATGGTGGTACCTTATGAGGTATATCCCCGGTCAACATCTTGGATACTTTTAAACGCGGAAAATTAAAGAATTCCCGTGTAATAGTTTAACATTACTCCGGAGAAGTCGAAAAACAACGCGGGCGGAGCCGCGGGCAGACAGCTAGTCTATATAATAAAACTGTAGAGGTCGAAAATCTGTACATATAAAAAAAATGCTTAAAACCGAGTCAGGGGGATGTAAGAAGTGATATAAAACCTATCCAGATTTTTTTGATTTTTTTGTTTCTCTATTTGTCCGTTTGTCTGTCTGTCTGTTTGTCTGTTTGTACGGGCTAATCTCCGAAACTACTGGACCAATCTAAATGAAATTTTGCATGGTGGTACCTTATATCCCTGGTCAACATCTTAGATAGTTTTTACCGCGGGAAAATATCTCAGTCCTACGGGAAATTGGTTAAAAAAGTAAAATTTTCTAATTTCTCTAAAACGATGCATCCTATTTCAATGAAATTTGCTATATGGGCGCTTTTGGGTATAAAAAAGCGACCTAGATATGTTTTATTATGTAGAAACACTATTAATTTGGGATTTTAAAAGTAACAAATCCAGTAATATTTAAATCAAAAACACGCTGGCTGCGGAATTTAGTTCCCTAAAAAATTAATAGATGGCGTTTTATCGAGGCTTTTTCACTTATAATCTAAACTAATAAATATTTATTCTATTCTATTCTAAACTACAAAATAGTTCTCCAAACCTTTTACTTAATATAACATCTTTGAGTCAAAGCGTATCGCAGCGTCAAAGATCTGTAATAGCGCGGCTTTTGGGTCTAGTGGGTGGATCAGGTGGATGTGAAACTTGCTCAAATCCGTCTAAAATATCCGATACTAAACCTTGATAGGTACGTCGATTTTGCGACGAGCACGTATTATTAGACGATTATAACATAACGAAAGGCGTAGGTTACTTAAAAAAACTTTTATAATGCTTTCCATACAACATAGCACTGATCTCCTTATTACAACCTACTGATGCGTAATAAACTTGGTCAAAAAATTACAATTCTCAAAAAAATGCTGTCTGACAGAACTACACCCTAAATTGTCATTTTATTACGCAATCTTTCAGAAAATGACATAGCAAAAAAACTTTATTACATATTTTATTTTTTATACTACATATTTTTTAATTATTTTTAAGAAAAATCTCAAAAAGAAACCGAAAATCTTCGTTGTGGAAGTAAGTACGAAGACATAATGATTTTCTCATTATAGCTATAGGTTTTCATGTACCATGTGACAACAAAAATCAGAGCGCGGCTGGCGCAGTAGTTATTTCAGTGGCTTCCCATTCGGAGAGCGCGGATTCAACGTTTTCGGTGAAGGAAAACACCGTGAGCATGTGTGTGAAGCTGACGCAACTCGTACTGAGACAGCGTAATCGACCAAGGCCTATAGGTACACCCTAAATACAGGGTAGGCTTAAGATTCTCGATGATAAAGCCCGACCAGAGAAAAAGAAACCTCGCTATATTGCGGAATTTCAATGGAACGATTTTTATAAGGGAAATTGTTGCCTTAGTCGTAAAAAAAAATATACACGTGGCGCCCCCAGAGCAGGTTTTTTTATTTCTTTGGTCAGGCTTTATAAGCCGATAACCGCTTGCATGTTAAAACATATTGCATCTATCTATTGGGAATTTCTTAATTGTCCAAAGCATGTTTTCTTCCCTATCACGAAATTTCCAACGTAGCGATAAGTTGATCTATGGTAGTCATACTTGTAAATATTGTTCCAAGGATAATTGTTTCTTGGTTATAATTTATTGGTAGCTGTATGCAATTCCATCTTCAGATGTCCATTATTATTTATCCGTCTATATATTCCAATTCAGTTTCTTATTACATCTCTTTATTCTGAATGATAACTACACTAGTGCATTATATGTAATGCACGGACGTATCAAGCAAGATCATCAGTGCATTACATGTAATGCATGGACAGTCAAAGTGTTAATGGACTGTTAAACGAATAGTGAGATTGTTCCAGCTTCTGCTGCGCCCTAAAGTGAGGGCTAGGATACCTGGAGAATGGCGCTCATCCGACCGCTGCATCTCCTGAAGGCATCTCGCAAGGTGGTGCATGTGTGGAGCACAGCTTCAGTAAGTCGAATTATATTTTACTAGCTACCCGCCCGCGGCTACGCCCGCGTTGATTTAATGAGGTATTTTACCGTGGTATAACGAATCCTTAATCTATCCCCAAGATCTATTTTATATCTGTACCAAGTATCATCAAAATATCCGCCTGCACTACCATTTTACCCACAGCATAAAGTCTTTATCCCCCCATAAAATCTAATGTAATATCTAACATAATGGGAAAAGAGTATTTAACCGCGGTAAAAAAAGCACATACATCCCCAGAGGCTATTTCCGATTTATTTGTATTAATATTTACAGATTAGACCAAGTTTGATAAAAACTTTCCACCCGCGCTGCCATTTTCCCCGTGGGAATGAAGACTTTTCTCGCAGTAAAATGTACCCTTTATCCATCTCCAAGGTCTATCCTATCCCTAAGGTCAGATTGGTATAGATACCAAGTTTCATAAAGTTTCCGCCCCAGGGCTCCGCCCGCGCTTACAATCTTTCCCGTGGGAATGAGGTACTTTTCCGCGGTAAAAAGTAGCCTATGTCCGTCCCCAAGGTCTAATTCTATCTCTCCGTACCAAGTTTCATCAAAATCGGTTCAGTCGTTTTAGCGTGGAAGAGTAACAGACAGACAGACAGAGTTACTTTCGCATTTATAATATTAGTATGGATGAAATTATGTGAAAATAAATAAATTGGAGCTAAATATTCTATGAACCGTTAACAGTCAATTAAGTTACGGTAAAAAAAAAATCGGTAGTCAGAAATGTTACCTTTTGTCTGAATTTGAGCATGAGTTTTTTTTAAATATATTGTGTTTTAAATCGAAATGTGTATTATTTTTATTATTACGCGACTGCAAAGGCAGGGTTGTGTTTTTTAAGCGTATCTGTGTATGTATGCATGTATGTATGTGGTATTCTTTATACCCTCGAATCATCCAAACGGCTGGACGGATTTTAAAGAATGAACGAAGATGAAGAAACGTGCAATGGTTATAGGCTAGGTTTCGTTTTAACAAAACCAAAATGGCGGCCGAAAAATACAAAATGGCGGTAGAGACGAAAACAAATTTTTGCGTACCATATACAGGGCGTCCCACGGCTATGCCACATGGAGGGAAAGTACCTTAAATATTGTAAATAGAATATTTTACTGAAAGAAGACATTATTTTATTTCTAAAAACTATTAAAACTGCATTCATACATTTTTTAATAATTACATAGTTGAACCGGGAATCGAACCCGCTACACGAGAAAAAAATAACATCCTGTAGTTTTATTATACCGATCGAAAGGCTTCATCATAAGGATTACTTTTTTGCTAAGTAACATAGTGTCAGAAATAAAAGGAAGACTATGTATTTTAACATTTTTAATACAAAATTAATCAATTTATCAAATGCTCGAAATGACTCCATGCTGTTGAATACAGAAATCAGAAATCAGAAATATTTATTTGTAAGACATCACAACACAGAAAATGACATAAGAAAATACAATTAACACTTTTTTTTTTTTTTTTTTGAATTGACCTATGCTTGTGTCGAAAAGGTACGACCAATCAAGCTTCACCGGACTTGACAATTAACACATAATAAACTACACAACATGAAACAAGAACGATACAACTATACACGGAAACATACCCCCTGTGTTGCATAGGGATGCGCATTACGATTCGATTTTTATGAAGATCGATTCAAGAGAATACGATCTAGCGATTTTTTGAATCGATTCACTTCAATACGATCTTTATTCGGATCGATTCACAAGTAAAGTAAATCGAATCCCTTAGATCGTATTCACAGACAGTGTACAGTGTGTGTTCTTTGATTATAATAAGAAATGAAGAAAGACCAATTTCAAACGAATGCCGACACTATATTGACATCATTAGTCCGCATTGTTTGTGTTGTAAAGCAAAGCTAGTTGATAAAAAAAAGTAACATGATGCAAGTAGTAGTCTAAAACTTCCTCAATGTTTTTATTTTGCGTTGGTCGCTTGTGCCGTAGTATAGGTATAAGTTTAACCGTTTGTGTAAAAATAATTGTGCTAATGTGATTTTGGAATGAATGCGTTATTGGAAAAACTGAAAATTATGTCTCTATATCATAAAAATAATAATAATTTAGTAATGCAAATTATGATTTGATTTTTGAATCGATTTTTGAGAGATCGATTCAAGAGCATACGATCCGATCCAAGAATCGATTCAAAGGCTTACGATTCATTACGATCCAGAAAATCGATTCAAAGGCAAAAATCGCGCATCCCCAGTTGCGACACCCACACAAAAAGGGCCCCACTCAGCATAATGCCGCAGCCCGGCTGGGCCACGGCGCTGGTCTTCCGTGAGTCCTAATTGGTCGCGTCACGGACGACCACAGCGGTACACAAATAAATTAAATATAATAATAATAACCAAATAAACTTAAACCTTATAATAATAATAACTAAATAGACTGTACATAATTTACAAATACTGCATAATATATATACATATATATACATCTATACCGCCATTACAAAGAGGAAACATCCGATTTTTTTGGTTTGCAATTGAATAGGCTCACAAAAGGCTAGTAACCAAACAAACTCAACGAGTCGTTATCATCACCCACCCCGACCGAACGACGACGCGCGGCACCTGCATTCCTTTCATACACCGCGTGCGTTGCCTCGGCGCCAGACGAACGCGTTACGCACGTGCGTAATCGTAAAATTATATTTATAGAACAATAAATGTCTACCGGTCCAATGTCGCAAAATTAATGTGAAAGGAAGTGTTCTAACTTATGTAAAACAATCTCAGAAGGTAGGGCTCGGAAAGAAACACCAAATTCAGCCGAGTCAGGGGGCAAGTCGCCTTAGCTAGATCTCGCCGACTGGCGACTTTACTACTCCGAGATTTTTAGGTGGTAAACTCGCCAGTATGTTGATTCAAAATAAATTAAACCTAATAACATGAGAAGATGTATACTTTTGGTATTGTGATTTATTAAAATGGCGAAGATGAAATGAAATTGGGGGTATCAGTCGGTAAAGTGACATCCAATTCGTAAAGATTAAACTTTCCAATAACTTTTTTGTTTCCAGTCCGATTGCTTCCAAAATCGATATCTGGGACCTCCAGTGGACTCTGATAACGAATCTGACATCAGAATTGCAAAAAATGGCCGCCATTTTGAACTTTTTTGTTACTGGTCTGATTGCTTCCAAAATCGATATCTGGGACCTCCAGTGGACTCCGATGACGAATCTGACATCAGAATTGCAAAAAATGGCCGCCATTTTGAACTTTTTTGTTTCTGGTCCGATTGCATCCCAAATCGATATTTGGGGTCCCCAGTGGACTCCAATGACGATTCTGTTATCATAATTGCAAAAAATGACCGCCATTTCGAACTTTTTTGTTTCTGGTTCGATTGCTTCCACAATTAATAACTGGGGTCCCTAGTAGACTCCAATGACGAATATGGCATCAGAATTGCAAAAAATGGCCGCAGGTGGATGCGTGCGGCCGAAGATCGGGCCAAATGGTGCGCCTTGGGAGAGGCCTATGTCCAACAGTGGACTGCCGCAGGCTGTTAATGATGATGATGATGATTCGTCATTGGAGTCCACTAGGGACCCTATATATCGATTTTGGAAGCAATCGGACCAGAAACAAAAAAGTTCGAAATGGCGGTCATTTTTTGCAATTATGATAACAGAATCGTCATTGGAGTCCACTGGGGACCCCAAATATCGATTTGGGATGCAATCGGACCAGAAACAAAAAAGTTCAAAATGGCGGCCATTTTTTGCAATTCTGATGTCATATTCGTCATTGGAGTCTACTGGGGACCCCAGTTATTGATTTTGGAAGCAATCGGACCAGAAACAATAAGGTTCAAAATTGCGTCCATTTTTTGCAGTTCTGATGTCAGATTCGTCATCGGAGTCCACTGGAGGTCCCAGGTATCGATTTTGGAAGCAATCGGACCAGAAACAAAAAAGTTCAAAATGGCGGCCATTGTTTGCAATTCTGATGTCATAATTATTCGTCATTGGAGTCCACTGGGGACCCTATAATATATCGATTTTGGAAGCAATCGGACCAGAAACAAAAAAGTTCAAAATGGCGGCCATTTTTTGCAATTCTGATGTCAGATTCGTCATCGGAGTCCACTGGGGACCCCAGATATCGATTTTGGAAGCAATCGGACCAGAAACAATAAGGTTCAAAATGGCGGCCATTTTTTGCAGTTCTGATGTCAGGTTCGTTATCGGAGTACACTGGGGACCCCAGATAACGATTTTGAAAGCAATCGGACCAGAAACAATAAGGTTCAAAATCGCGGTCATTTTTTGCAGTTCTGATGTCAGGTTCGTTATCGGAGTACACTGGGGACCCCAGATAACGATTTTGAAAGCAATCGGACCAGAAACAATAAGGTTCAAAATCGCGGTCATTTTTTGCAGTTCTGATGTCAGATTCGTCATCGGAGTCCACTGGAGGTCCCAGATATCGATTTTGGAAGAAATCGGACCAGAAACTAAAAAGTTCAAAATGGCGGCCATATTTTCCAATTCTGGTGTCAGATTGTCACTTTACCAACTGATACCCCCAATTTCATTTCATTTGCGCCATTTAAATAAATCACAATACCAAAAGTATATATCTTCTCATGTTATTAGGTTTAATTTATTTTGAATCAACATACTGGCGAGTTTACCACCTAAAAATCTCAGAGTAGTAAAGTCGCCAGTCGGCGAGATCTAGCTAAGGCGACTTGCCCCCTGACTCTTCAGCCAGGTCACAATTTTATATTTTCGAAAACTTATTCCAACAATTAGACAATCCAACCAATTACCCAATAACCAATTTAACCAACCAAAAATTATACAAGAACTATTTTAGCACGACCGTTCAGCTCAGTCGCCTGAGTTCGAATGAATCGCTCGACCCCCCCGATCGTCACACGCCAAGTTCGTAGCGTTTATTTTGCCGCGCATTCGGCCAGTGTTGCCAGGATCGGTTACAAAATTACCTCAAAAATCACAATAAAAATACGAAACCTTACACTCGACCATCCTGATAATGTGTATGCCCTCATACACATATACCTGGTGGAACCTTACACTTGGCGAACGAGATCAAGTTAGGGTCGAATTTACTTATCTTTTATTTAAATATATAGTTAAATAAATACAGATTTCCAATGTAAAACCAATAATAAAAAAATAAAAACAATTTCTACAAAGTGATTGTGAAACATTGTTTTGTTAAACTTATAAGCTATTTTAAATTCTACGGCTATTCATATAAAAAAATTAACCTCTATCAGTAATCCAACCTGTATCCGTATCCATCCAATATTAAACCATCCAAATGTAATTATTTTATCCATCCAACTATCCTTAAATCATCCATCCAACCATTTGTTATCCAACCAAATCTATAAACTAGTTATCCTTCCCGAATAAAATAGTTATATAGATCAACCAGTAGCAGGTCAAGGCGCGAGCTTATCCATTTGATGTCCCGGTCTTGACCTGTAACAAATAGAAAAAAAAAACAATTGGTAGTATAAACAACTCTATTTAGGGGCATACAAAATTAAATATAAACACTGGTGATACGAAATCGATAAATAGCAATATTTCGCGGATCTTTTATAAATACTATTCGGACATGATTTCGTCGTCTCCATCAGTCACGGCATCATCAACATTATCGTCATCAACTTCTAACGAGGCTACGTGAATCCATGGCTGCATTCTGTCCGAGGCAACAGTAGTTCTCCTTTTGTTCTTCATCCCTTCAAATCCAGCAATAGGAGCTAGCTTGTATCTATCATTGCCTAAGACTCTAGCAACCCTGTATGGACCTTCGTATGAAGGCATAAGTTTTGTGCTTCTACCGTTGTTTTGGAAAGCGACCTTCGTGATTTTAACCAAATCACCGACCTTGTATGTTTTGGCAGGTCGCCTACCTTGATCATAATATTGTTTTTGAGTCTCTTGACACTTATCAATTCTTTCCTTAACCTCTCCACGTATAGTTTCCACATCAGAAACTTATCGAACCTCTTTAGTAATTTCATTCATTGCCGGATTCTTTTCACTATTAATTCTTGTCCCAAACATAACTTCTGCCGGTGCCCTCCCTATCGTTTTCTGTAGGTATCGTATTATTTAATCCCCATTGTATACTCCCTAACTTATCGTCCCAATTTTTTTCATCATCCCTGAGGTTCTGTGCTGTTAATGAATCTAGGATAGTCCTGTTATATCTTTCGACTTGCCCATTTGACCTCGGGCTTGCGACTGCATTTAGCACGTGCTTTATCCCTCGATTTAGACAGAACCTCTTAAATAAATGGGAAGTGAAACAAGACCCCCGATCACTGATCAAACGATCAGGAGCTCTAAAAGTGTCAAAGATGTCCTGCAAAGCTTTTATCACATTTTGTGTGTTAGTATTCCTGACCGGTTTAATGAACAGAAACTTAGTAAAAGAGTCAACAATCGTTAGTATGCGAGTATTTCCGCGTTTTGACTTAACAAAGGGCCCAAGATGGTCGACGTGCAAAGTGTGGAAGGGTACTGCCACTTTTTCTATTGGATGCAATAAACCTTCACGCGAAGTTGTGGTTTTTTTCGCATATGCACAATCGATGCACGCTCCAACATATTTCTTTACGAACCGCTTCATTTTAGCAAACCAGTAGTTTTTTTTTATTCGCTCAAGTGTTTTCTCGTAACCCACATGACCTATATTGTCATGGTTCATTTTGCACACCTGCCATCTTGCACCCTTTGGGACCACCCATCTCGCGCAATCTTTATTACCCTTGACATATCTGAAAAGCTTGTTGTCTTTAAGCACGTAATTATCCCTTATATATTCTAACCCCTTTGGATCTAGGTCACTGCTAACAATGTCACGAATTCGACACAACTCCGGGTCTCCTAATTGAAGGGTGAGTAACCAGTCATTGTCATTTATAGACATAACAGCGGGATATTGCTCAGGATTTTGCGTTTCTAGATCTGGTATGGGATTCCTGGAGAGGGCGTCAACGTGGGCCATCTTTGTGCCTGCTCTGTACTCCACAGAGCAGTCAAACTCCTGTAAAGCTAGCCACCATCGAGCGATTCGAGGTATAAGATCGCGTTTCTTGAATGTAGAACGCATGGCACTGCAATCGGTGACCACTTTAAACGCCTTCCCCAGTAAGTAAACTCTAAACTTTTTCAGTGAGCATATGACGGCTAAAGTCTCCAATTCATAGGAGTGAAAGTTCTTTTCTTCGGGCGTTGTCTGGCGACTATAGTATGCCACGGGATGGAAAGAACCTTCGCTTCCTCGAGAACGCTGCAAGAGAATTCCTCCAACACCTAATTTGCTCGCGTCTGTGTGGAGCTCAAATTCTGCTGAAGGGTCATAAATTGCGAGTATGGGCCTATCCATCAACTTTGCTTTCAACGTTCTGAACGATTCTTCCTGATCACTGGTCCATTCCCACACAGCATCCTTTTTAAGCAATTTTGTAAGGGCATGAGCCAGTTTTGCAAATCCGTAAATGAACCTTCTAAAGTAGCTCACGAGGCCTAAAAATTGGCGTACGCCGTGAACGTTTTCGGGACGGGGAAATTCTCTAACACTCTCAATTTTTGCTTCTCCTGGTCGCATACCATCAGCGCTGATTTCGTAACCTAAATAATTTATTTTGTTTTGCAAAAAGCTACACTTAGATAGATTCAATTTTAGATTGGCCTTTTGCAATAATCCCAGTACATCCTCCAAACGGTTCATGCACTCCATAGAGTCTCTACCGAAAATCAGCAAGTCATCTATATACACCGTAGCCTTTTCAAACCTAGCCGGCCCTAGGACATGGTTCATCATCCGCTGGAACACTGCTGGCGCATTTGCCAAGCCGAACGGCATACGGTTGTACTCGTATTGTCCGTCCGGCGTGACAAACGCAGTCAGGCGTTTGCTTTCTTCCGCAATCGGGACTTGGTAGTAGCCAGACATTAAGTCCAAGGTGATGAACCATGCCTGCCCAGACAGTCGAGCTATTTCGTCATCTATTACAGGTAGCGGGTATCTTTCTTTAGCTGTGATCGAATTAAGAAGTCTGTAATCCACACAGAGTCGAAATTTTCCATCTTTTTTGCGCACAAGAATAATGGGACTTGCATAATTAGACACAGACTCCCTAATGATTCCCGCTTCTAACATCTCGTCTATCATTTCGCGAACTTTTTCACGTTCATAGTGTGATAGACGATAGGGCCTGTATACGACGGAACGTTGACTATTTAGCTTGATTTTCATCTCCGTGGTATTTGTACATCCTAATTCTGCCAAATCAAATGCGAAACAATCTTCGTACCTTCGTAGCAGCTCAATAAGTTTCGTTTTGTCACTTTCAGATACTGAATCACCTAACTGAACTTTCCCTTCATCAAAACCTTTCACGTTGGGACTCTCAAATTGTTTATCTACTAATGTTGTTTCTACATTTGCGATTCTTTTTCAGCCCTTGAAAACACGAAGTTTTCTTGGAGACAGCATGGAATCGAACATGGTGTCACCAAAATGTAAAGCGAGCCATTCTTCACCTCATAAGCACCACCGCATACCACTGTTCATTCGGCTTTCCCACAATATTAGTATTCAATAAAACACTACCCGTGAAGTCGGTCTGCGCTGCAGCTCTAACGCTAGCTGGTCCAAAAAGTTTACAGTAAGTTAGCACCCTAATCCTCATGAAATCATTTCCTCCATCTTCGACAGCATCGAAATTGGCAATTTCGGCACCAATATGCAGGAATTGCAATTTACGTGCATCTTTATAAACAATTATGTGAGGTTGTTCAGAGTAGGATTGCCCAATTAACATTGGCTTTTCCAACATCTGATCTTCAACCACCCTGCAGACGACTTCGGCTTCTACCCCATCGATGCTCAAATTAAGCCTAACGGAACCGAAAGAATGAACCAATTGATTTCCAAACCCCTTCATTGAAGACTTTATATTGTCATGCTTAAGTCCTAGCTCCTCAAAATTTGATCACCTAATGAGTGTGACTTCACTACCTAGATCAACGAATGCTCTTATACTTTTAGATGAGTTGACAATGAAAACTTCTTTAATAAACTTGTTATTTGGCTCAGAGCTTGAAATTCGCATAGTTTTTGCCACTGTGGCGGGTTTTGAGGCTCCTACATCTGAATTAGACCGACAATCTTCAGATTTGTGCCCAACCTTATTACAAGTGTTACATTTGACTAAAGGTTTGAGACATTTGGAGAAAGGGTGACCTTTCTCTTTGCAATTATAGCAATACACGTTTGGGTTATTCTTTACGCTTGTTTTGGAACTTTGTCGATCTTCAGACCAATTACTACCCCTTTCCCTGTTAAATGGCTGCGTTGCTAACTCTTTACTATTACTGAGCAAAAACTTCAGTAGCTGATCAGGTTCATCACATCTTAAAGCCAGAGCGCTCGACCTCATCGTTTTGTCGGTGATGCCATGAATAATGCAGTCCACAGCGCGTTTCCCGGAAATATCGCATCGGTTAAGCAAAGCTAATTTCTCATAATAGTAATTTTCGATTAATTCGTTGGGTCGACTTTTTCGTTTTAACATATCCTCTAAAATTAGCCCGTAATTTTCCTCGCACGGAAAAGCATTTAACAGTTTTATTTGCCATTCGTCCCAGGAGTACAATATGGAACTGAGGCTCTCATACCACGTCTTCGCTAGTCCGACAAGTTTTTGCATCGCGAAATACACTAATGTCTTCTCATCCCAGCCGTAAACCTTAGCGCACTCATTAACTTTTTTTATCCAAACGTCCATTCTTTGATTTTTTTCTGATGGATTGAACTCGGGAATAATATTTTTATAATCTAATCCTTTATTAACGGTTGGCGCACTTTGATTTGACGGCTGCGATGGGATAACGTCCTTAATAGACTGAATTATTTTTAAGACATCTTCAGAAGAAAATGAAGGGCTACATGACCTTTTGAAACGACGTCCGGCGGCGCGCAACCGGCTGCGGCTGCGGCTTCGGCTTCGTAGTTCTCTACGCCCCTCCTGGTTTCCGCTCGCTCGATCACGCTGCTCGCTGCGCTGTCGACGTTGCTCAGCATCCCGCTCTCGATGAAAGTCCAGTTCCAGCAGGCGGACCCTCTCTTGTTCCCGTTTCAGGGCCACCTCCCTCTCTCGCAGGTGTCGGCTGTGACTGCGGCTGGTTCCACGGCTGCGGCTTCTTCGCAAACTAGCATGGCTGCGACTGCGACTGCGTCTTGTCCGCGAACGGCTCCTCCGTGGTGTGTTCCGACTACGAGGGCCAACGTCTTCGTTCATACTCTGAAACTCGTCGCGTAAAATTGAAATATTAATTTCATTATACCATAAGCGAGAATTTAACACTGAGAATCATGCATATTTAATCTAAATCATCTTGTTTTTCGGAAACGGTGCGTTTTAGCTAAAAAACGACAACAGTTTTGCCCCCCTTTAGTACACCCCCCTGTATAAAGCGCCGATTGTGAAAAGCAATCAAAACTAAAATAATGTGGCAAGGGATAAAAATAGATAGTTAAAAAAAAATTTTTTTCTATTAAATATTTTTTCTTTTTAACTCATCCTATTTATAGCAAAATTATAAAATATTATAACTTAACACTAATATGTCTATCTCTATACCTACTACTATACTAACACGTCTTTTAATATAAATTATCAAAATATGAAAATTCAAATCCATTGTACCCACAAATAAAATATTCGCCTAATGTCATTCGAAATTATAAAAGTGGCGCTATGATTCCCAATAAAGAAGCAAAACTTCTTCCAGGCAACCTTTCAAAAGTTTTGTATGGTAAAGGAGGAGAACAACAACAACAAAAATAATTTAATGGAAAATTATTTTTAAGGTAAAGAGAAAATGCCCAAGTGGGTCCAAAATTCAAGTTGGCGGGAAAAACACGTGGTTAAGAAATTCGACACCAGAGTTAATATAAATAGCACTAAACAATTTTGTTTGTCAGTTAAATATCCGGTCTAATTAAGTAAGGCGGGACGTAAGGTCAAAGGAAATCACTTATTATCACATACACCCTTTTTTTATAAAAATAATGATAATAATAATTCACTGTTACTTAAAAATGTAGCAAAAATATATTAATTAAATGCAGGCGTGTACTTACGCGTTTTGCGTTGCGATCCCACTTCTGAGATGTAAAACAATCTCAGAAGGTAGGGCTCGGAAAGAAACACCAAATTCAGCCAGGTCACAATTTTATATTTTCGAAAACTTATTCCAACAATTAGACAATCCAACCAATTACCCAATAACCAATTTAACCAACCAAAAATTATACAAGAACTATTTTAGCACGACCGTTCAGCTCAGTCGCCTGAGTTCGAATGAATCGCTCGACCCCCCGATCGTCACACGCCAAGTTCGTAGCGTTTATTTTGCCGCGCATTCGGCCAGTGTTGCCAGGATCGGTTACAAAATTACCTCAAAAATCACAACAAAAATACGAAACCTTACACTTAGAAACTATCTACTATGATCTATATCAAAGTCGCACTCTTTTGATTAGGTATTTCACTCCCTGTCGATTTTTTGATATTGTTGTTTTGAATATTTCGTCTAAGTTCTGTTTGTAGCTCGTGGACACTTTCATACCGGTTCTTGTAAACTAAATTTTTTACATAACCCTTCAAAAAGAATCTAACGGGGTTAGATCTGGCGATCTCGCGGCCACATTAAGGGTTAAAATTCATAGTCTTCCTTTTATTTCTGACACTATGTTACTTAACAAAAAATAATCCTTATGATGAAGCCTTTCAATCGGTATGATAAAACTACAGGGTGTTTTTTTTTCTCGTATAGCGGGTTCGATTCCCGGCTAAACCATGTAATTATTTAAAAATGTATGAATGCAGTTTTAAGAGTTTTTAGAAATAAAATAATGTCTTCTTTCAGTAAAATGTTCTATCTACAATATTTAAGGTACTTTCCCTCCATGTGGCATAGCCGTGGGACGCCCTGTATAGTGGCACATCAGTAGATAGGTTCTTCAAAATGAAGATGATGTTTCTTAAACCATATTTCATGAAACTAAAAAGTCTTCAATAAAAAAGTAAATTAAAAAAAACTGAAAACCCGACTGCTTAAAAAGCGAACTAAAAAGATGAAAACAAGATTATAGTAGCATGACGTATAATTGAAATCCTCTTCATCACTACAGTACATAGTATAAAACAAAGTCGCTTTTTCTGTCCCTATGTCCCTCCCTATGTCCCTCCCTATGTCCCTCCCTTTGTACGCTTAAATCTTTAAAACTACGCAACGGATTTTGATGCGGTTTTTTTTAATAGATAGAGTGATTCAAGAGGAAGGTTTATATGTATAATACATGCATAATATGCTTAAAGATAACCCACAATAACCATTTTCCCGTGCGGAGCCGGGGCGGGTCGCTAGTTTTCTATAAATTAAAATAGTCATTATTGCAGTCGGAGGCATATTATTCATATTTTACTTGCTGAGACTCCTGCTACATATTACAGGAGGAAGTAGGGCATAAGCGACGTCTTGGTCGAAAATGAGTTATAAATGCCATTCTACGTAAAATTTTCCGCTCTTTCTATTGCGTTTACTCCCATGGTTCTACGATGACTTTTTTGGCGTTTATGCCCAAGCAAAAAAAAGCATTTTCCTGGTATTAATTTTTCTAACCGACGAAAATTCAGGTCATTTTCGCAGTAAAGGTGCTTGTACCCCTCCAAAAATATTTTGTATTTGTTGTCGGTAATGTCTTTTAGGAGAAGCGAGGCGCGCAGAAATGAGAGAGGTGACACTTTGGTTGAATTCTGCCAAAACAAAAAACTCGTTATTACAAATAAATACCTACCCTCTTTAAACTCTCCCCTCGCCGTTTGTATACTTGGACTTCTCCACAACACACTAAGGATCATATTGTACGAAACCAGATTGACTACATTCTGGTAAATCAGAGGTACCGAAACAGTGTGAAAAGTGCAAAACCGTACCCGGGAGCCTTCTGATCATAATCCTGTAGTGATATCATTCGAGTGCAAATTGAAAATAGTTCATAAAAGACGGAACTTTAGAATTGATATCAAAAAGCTCAAAGACAGCAAAATACGATCAAAAGTCTCAAATAAAATTAACGAATGGGCTAAGAGTTATTTAGCATCAACGTCAACAGATGATATCCTGTCCTCGATGCGGTCAAAGATGTGTAGCATTTTCCAAGACGAGCTGAGACCAAATGTGGCAAGTAAACAAGAGTGGATGACTGACCATATACTTAAGGTGATGGATGAAAGAAGAACGTACAAAAATGTAGATCCAGACCGTTATCATAGCATAGATCGTGTCATAAGTAATGAAATCCACAAGGCCCGTACTTTATTCTACGAAAATAAGTGCGAGAGAATCGAGGTGCTTATGGCAAAACATGATGCATTTAATTTGCACAAAGAAATCAAAGATATGGCTGGAACAAAAAGGAAATCTCAAATGCATACTCTTCTAAATAACAACGGAAATAACAAACGGCAAGTTTATAAATAACCTGCGTTATGCAGATGACACAATATTAATTGCAGCATCAGCTTCTGATTTGCAGGTAGTTTTAGACAGAGTAAGCGAGTGTAGTGGTAGAGCCGGGCTGAATATTAATATTATCGGTAAGACAAAGTACATGGTTATATCCAGAGACAAACATCTTAACCCTAAATTATCGCTGGCAGGAGCTGATTTAGAGCGGGTGCGACAATTTAAATATTTGGGCGCTTGGGTTAATGAGGAATGGGAAAGTGACCAGGAAATAAAAACCCGGATTGAAATAGCCCGAGCAGCCTTCAATAAGATGAAGCGAGTTCTGTGTTGTCGTAAGCTAACGTTGAGGCTCAGAACGCGAATGCTTCAGTGCTACATATGGCCGATTGTGCTCTATAGGTGTGAGGCGCGGACCATCAAAGAGGATACAAGACGACGTCTCGAGGCATTTGAAATGTGGTGCTATCGTCGTATGCTTCGCATCAGTTGGGTTCAGAGGGTTTCTAACGAAAAAGTTCTTCAGCGCGTCCAAAAGACCCGGGAGATGTTGCAAACCGTAAAAAGAAGGAAGATCGCATATCTGGGACACATTTTGAGAAATGTCAAATACCAACTTCTTCAACTTATTATGATGGGCAAAGTGGAGGGGAAGAGGCACGTTGGAAGACGGAAGAAATCTTGGCTTAGGAACATTCGCGAGTGGACCGGGATTGCCAGTGTTGAAGAGCTGTTCCGATTGGCAAGGGACAGGGATAAATTCAGGAAGCTGACGGCAGACCTCCAGTAGTGGAGTGCCACCTGAAGAAGAAGAAGATGTCTTTTAAGCTTTTCCCTCAAAAAGTACAAACGTTGTTTATAGCCTACTTCTATTTCCTAATTTAACATAGCTATGGCGCTTGTACCTTTTAAACAAAATATATTTTCATTTTACTCGGTTATACCCTATTACCATTCAGTAATTTATGACAGCTATGTCAGTTATACCCTATTACCTAAAGTGACCTTATTTCCGTTTAGAATATAAATACAGATTTGTCGCTAACACCATATTATTTATATTAAATAAGATATAATAGTGTCGATTATAACCTACTTCCACGTTGTACAATCATACTTAGTATACGTCAATTATACTGCTATACCCAATAAGGATTTAATTACAAGTCAGTGCTTATGCCATTTGATATCACAAAAGGAGGTTTTAAGCGCGTCGCTTATCCGAAAAACACCGCCGCGTGCGGTAATGTGAAATGTGACGGCAAGAAAACACGCGAGTTATGCGCTCCTTTTTCCCTTCAAAGCGCCGCCGCCGAGATTGAAATGGCTCTCAGGCAACTTAAAAATGGGAAAGCCCCGGGGGAAGGGATGGAATCACGACGAAGCTCTTGAAAGCAGGTGAACATCCTGTACTACGTCGTATTTTTAACTCTGTGATACAAACCGGGAGGACCCCAGAGGCGTGGCATATGAGTAGGTATTGTGGTTATGTTCTTCAACAAGAGTAATAAGATAAGAACCTCTTTAAGAATTACTGACCAATTTCGCTTCTGAGCCACGTTTACAAGTTGTTCTCGAGGGTCATAACAAATTGCCTCACTCAAGACTTGATAAAATTTAGCCACCGGAGCAGATCCACGCAATGAGGCAGGTTATACAAATAAGGTCCGGAAAATATAACCAATCACTGTGTCTAGCATATTATGTGGACTACGAGAAAGCATAGCAGTATATCAGTATATTAATGCAGTATAGTAATTTGACTCTGTCGAAACCTGGGCTGTTGTGGAGTCAGCAGTGCAGGCAGCGTTGTCAAATCCACTGTATAATACAAAACAGGCAAACAAAACCAATCCAGCGTAAGACAAGGGGATATTATATGCCTAAAGCTGCTCACTAACAAGCGGGAGGACGTTTTTAATTAATACTCTTGTTGACTGAGCAGAACATTAATGTAATTGGCAAGTACAAGTATATCTCACACCTTTGATTTGCCGACGACGACATAGTTACAATGGCGAAGTCACTGCAGAAGCTGCAGGTCATGATGACCAACCGGGCAACCTGAATGAATCATTTCCACAAATTGGTCTTCGTATGAACTTGGGCAAGACGAGTCATGTTCAACGCGCATATCATACCTGGATCGTTTATCGTCGGTGGAATACTTCTTAAGTTGGGTAAAAGCAACTTCGATATAAACCGATAGGAGGATTCAATTAGGCTGAGCAGCTTTACAGAGGCTGCGCCTCGTTTTCACGTTTTTTATAACGCAGAGCCTAAAGACGAAAGTCTTTGACCAGTGCGTCCTACCTGTCATAGCTTACGGTGCCGAAACTTGGACACTGACTATTTGACTATTTCACAAATTTATAAAGTTGCTCAGCGATCTATGGATAGGCCTATGTTTGAGGTCTCTCTGATGGATAAAATTTGGAACGAGGAAATCCATCAGAGAATAGCCATACGAATCAGTTAGCTTGTCAAAGTGGCAGTGGGCTGGTCACATTTGTCGCAGAACCGATAATTGCTGGAATAAGCGGGTTCTACAGTGGAGACCCCGTCTAGGAAAATGAAGTGTAGTGTGCTCTCCGTCTAGTTGGAATTACGAACTGCAAAAAGTGGCTGGCAATGCGTGCGGCCGAAGTGAGGGTAAATGGCGTGCCTCAAGATATACCTATTTCCAGCTGTGGACTGCCGCAGGCTGTCAATGATGTCGGTTAATAAGGTAGCTTTGTTAAGTGCCCTTGGCGATGTTGGAAGTAGGAACCGGAAGTAAGTGGCAAGAAAAAGAATAATTTATCAGTTGACCCCGAAGAAGAGAAGTATATTAAGTACGTATAAAAGACACTTCTCAAAAGCGAATGTCCAGACAGAGTTACACAAAATCAAATAAAAAAGTTTATGAAGTCAAAAAGGTTCTACCAAACCCTTGCGCTGGTATAAAATGTGCGCACAACTACGGTGATATTACAGAAGAAAGGAGTATTAGCATTTTAAACATTTCCGAAGCCTTACAGAGCAGAGAAAAAAGGATTTGATTTCATGATCCTATGATCATGATTATGATTTGGATGGAGAGGGAGGGGCACCAAGTACCCAAGATCACTGCCACCCATGGTGGATCTATTGTAGTCAACCCTCATAGGCTACATAGCCTCTTCCAAACCGACCGCTTTGAAGAAGCTGACGGTTTTGGTAGGATGTAGGGTTAGGGCTTCTTAGGGGCAAGCTTGTGCGCTCTCAGCACTTGACTCCTTTTATTGACGAGAGCATCACATTCACAGAGAATGTGAAGAGGGGTTTCCTCTTCGTCCGCTCAGAATCTACAGTAAGGGTTTTCTGATAAGCCCATCCTGTTCATGTGCGTGTTGAGTTTACAATGCCCAGTAATGCCCTAATGAGTAGGTATACAAATGCTCAACCGGTCGAGTTTTAGCATCTCGGTTCTTGATTTGAGTAGGAATCCTGGAATGAGTTGTTTTGAATGTTGTCGAATCGCTCATTTCGCTACAGATACGAAGGCGTGCTCTCGACCCCACGACCTATCCGAGCCGGAGTCCCTCAAGGCTGTATACTAGTGACATGCCGTCTTGCATTCCACCCACTGGTTATACGAAACTCGCACTGTACGCAGATGACACTGCGTTATACACATCCCATCCCAATCCCATAAAAATCGCCAAGAGACTCCAAGAAGCGGCCGACGCCCTCGGGCAGTTGTTCCGCAAATGGAGAATCGAGGTGAATCCCGACAAAAGTTCCGCGATCATTTTCACTCGCGGACCTTATCCTACGCTCCCCCCAGTTACTCTCCTCGATCAACCAGTTCCCTGGGAGAGACAGGTGAAGTACTTGGGAGTCATCCTTGACTCTGCCCTTCGCTTTGGCCCTCACGTCCAGTCTGTTCGCAATCGTGCCGCCTCTCCTCTCGGCCTCTTGCACCCCATGATTGGGCAACGCAGTAAAATGTCGCTTAGAAATAAGCTTAGACTTTACTTAGCGTGCATCCGTCCTATCATGACTTACGCCAGCGTAGTCTTTGCGCACTCTGCGCCCACGCATCTCAATAAGCTTCAATTTATTCAAAACCGGTTCCTCCGCCGGGCTACTGGTTGTCCTTGGTTCGTTCGTAACATCGACCTTCATGTCGATACCGAACTCCTTTCTGTTAGAGGCTTCATGAAGGAAGCATCCAAACGCTACTTTGATGAAGGCCCTTCCCATCCCAATCCGTATGTTGTTAAGTGTACGAGCTATTTCCCGCACCCCACTACGCGGTTCCGCCGCCGTTCCAAACATATCCTTTCCGAACATGACGACGAAATCACAGATGCAGTTAGAGCAGCCAAAGAATTTAGATTACACCTTACAGAATGCCCTTCTGGTAGTGAATACCCTTCAGGTAACAACGCCCGCACCCACCGGCGGGGGCGCGGCCAGAACCAAAATCAAAATTGAAAATCAGAGACGGAGCCCCTCAGGCGACGTCTCCTTCACGATGTTTTTCAATATCAACGCGCTAGGCCGTGGTCCGAGGCTCCCTTGAGCCCCCCCTAGACGCGTTGGTATATGACTTTTTTTTGGGGTAGAGTCTTCCACTACCCCGCAAGTCCGGTGAAGCTTGATTGGTCGTACCTTTTCGACACAAGCATAGGTCAATTAAAAAAAAAAAAAAAACTTTGAACGGCTCTCTGAACATTTCACTTTTTGTCGCTTATTCCCAACTTCCTTTTAAATGTCGATATATACTTATTTTTAATGAGTAATGTGTAAAATATTTTTTTCTGTGAATTAAGGTTTTTTTTTTTCAGGTTGGTACTTGGCCCGAACAAGCGAAAGCGGCTCCCATCTCTCTGGCCCGAACACAAAAAGTTTTGCTCAATTATTTTTGATGAGATTGCTCTAGAAGCAGGTCTCACATTATGATAAAAACAAAGACAAAATAAATGGATTTGTCGAAATAATGGATAGATCCAATGAATTTGCAGATCATGCATTAGTTTTTATGTTGCGTGGGGCAATTGCGAAATGGCAACAACCAATTGCTTACTATTTTTGCAAAGGTGCCACTTCCACAATACAGTTAAAGGCAATTTTGCGACTAATTGTCAAAGCAGTAGCAGATGCCGGCCTTCTTCCTATCGCTCTATCTTGTGATCAGGGTTCTGCATTCCAAGCTGCTTTAAGGAGCTTTAAAGAAGAGACCAGAAGGGAGCAAATACTAGCTGGAGATAAAATAGGTATGTCATTAAATTAGTTAATTGTACTGACCACATTCATCATCATCAGCCCATAAATGTCCCCACTACTGGGTCACAGGTCTTCCCTCATACAGACGGAGTACGGGCCATAGTCCACCACGCGAGCCCAGTGCAGATGGTCAGACTTCACATGCCTTAGAAATTAATTATTCTCGGACATGCAGGTTTCCTCACAATGTTTTTCCTTCATCGAAAAGCCCACGATAGATATTTTTTAAATCCGTACACGAAATATAAATTAAAAAAACTCATTGGACTCACTCACTGATCCCGTTGGTATGGATGAAAAAGCGTTTTAATTCTTTTATAGGCAGACGTTTGACCACAATCTCACCTGATGGTAAGCGATGATGAGGTCGAAGATAGAGCGTGCCTAGAAGGTACCTGGATTTTGTTGTGATTGATCAACAAACATTAGTTTTTATGCTTCTCCTTCGTGTTTTTGGTACACAGTTTGGTCACAGAGTTTAAAATTATTGGAATTTATGCAATTGTGGGTTAAAAACTGAAAACTGAACTACATTGACGAAAACAAAAATGATTTGCATTGGGTGTTTGTTTAAAAGAAAATTACAATCATTTAAACTTTTCTTTAATATAGTAACGAAATTGTAAAATTAATGAAAATAATAAGTGAAATCAAATTTAATTTCAGATGATACGATTCAGATCAGTGGTCAAAATCTGAATATAATTTTTGACCCTCCCCACTTAATTAAGGTCATAAGAAATAATTTTCTTAACAGAAATATTAAAATCGGCACTGAAATTTCGAAGTGGTCGGATATCATAGATATATTATATAGAATGGATTGCAGTACTGGGTGGAACAAAATTGCTTCCCAAATTAAATGATGTGAGCACGTCATGCCTGAAAAAATAAAAAAAATTAACGTGAGTTGTTTAGAATTATTGTATTACATCTTTGCTTGCGTGGATTTGGTTCTAGTTGGAACCACATATTTTACCGATAAAAAGTAGTCCATGTCTATCTCCAGGATTTTTTTTATGTTTGCTTATAAGCTCCATTAGACAAACATTTATAAATATTTTGTAAGTCTAGTATTCATTAATATAACTGGGATAAGTTGAATTGAAAAAATTAGGGTCTCTTATAAATATTATTTCTCATATTATTTCTCAATTTTCATTAGTAATTTTATTTTTGGTTGCAGGTTAAGAACTGTGTACGAGTCCTCAGCTACAAAGTAGCACAAGCTTTGAATTTTGCTGCAAATTTTTGTAAGTTTGTGACAACCAACGTTGAAAAAAGCCATGAGCTAGCTTTCCACCACTTACTGGGTTGATATTTTGGGTTAGCCATATAATATTGTTTGAATTGAACGGTACGTAGAGAGAAAGTACTTTTACTCAAAGGAACCATTTAGTTAAAAAAAGAATTATTTAAAGATTTTTTTAAATATTTTTGCCTCAACTTGAGGTATGGTTCAAAAATTCCACCCTGTAAACTTATACAAAGTCCAGCAGTAGTTGAAAGTAGGTTTTGATTTAAGAAATTAAACAAATCGTAATTATTTGTACTTAACATAAAATATAAATTTATTTTCAGCTCGTGCTATTCATGGCAATGAAATTAGTCCAAAGATGAGAAATACAGCATCAACAGTCTTATTTTTCGACCAATTATTTGACTCAGTCAATGGAGCAAGCACAAGCCACAAGAGCCACAAAGGAAAAAAAAGCGGCCAAGTGCGAGTCGGAATCGCCCATGAAGGGTTCCATAGCAGCCTACTGGCTGGCCTATGTTACTATAATATAAAAGTTTTTGTGGTTCGTTGTGTGTGACTTTGATCGATGTTTTAATAATAGTGTAAGGTGAATTGCGTTTTACGATTTATGACGTATTAAAAAAATATTACTTACTAGATCTCGTTCAAACCAATTTTCGTTGGAAGTTTTCATGGTAATGCACATTATATATTTTTTTTAGTTTTATCGTTCTCTTATTTTAGAAGTTAGAGGGGGACACACATTTTTCCACTTTGGAAGCGTCTGTCGCGCAAACTATTCAGTTTAGAAAAAAATGTTATTAGGAACCTAAATATCATTTTTGAAGACCTATCCCTTTCATTATATACAACTCCTAGATAGAGTGTCGCCTTGTTGACTGACACCACCGAAAAAACAGGCCAACTTTTATATGCTTGTGTGCGTGACAGCTTATGTTTTACACTACTGTCATCTATTCATGGGGTTAGAGTAGTTGACTCTCTGACCGGAAACTCCGCTCCACATCTTAAGTGAATGTGATGGTCTTGCTAAAATCAACAGCAATTTGGCTACTGACAGGTGCTCTCTCATGCACCTTTGTCATGCACAGCTAGAACAGCGGGGCTGCTGGGGAGACCTTGTTATAGTTGTACCAAATAATTGTTTGGTTGACGCACGCTTAGTAATGGTTTGGCGGTCGCAGTATGGTCTTACATAGGTACTCAGATAGCTTTGATGAATAGGTAAGTGGTTTGCAAGGATTTGAAGAAGACGTAATGTCTTGAGAGATTATTATCGATGTAGTACTCCTTAATGTGGTTTATAATTGAGCTTTCTTACGTTAAGTAAGTAGGTATAACCAGTTGGACAGAATAAACTTCCAGGATTATACCGATAAGATAATTCAATTTGGCACGGCATATTTCCAAGGCTGCATAACAAATATCCCTTCCTTAACAGTAATTGTAAAGGCGGGGTCCATCAGCGGGGTCCTATTTCCGCAATTCGATGTCTAACGCGCCTTTTTTTGCTAATGGGCGGGATTGATGCGCTGTTTCCTCGAAGAACCTCAGCAGGCCTTCAACATCCTGAGGGCCTCGGGGATTGGCCCCTATGTTCCGAGGTGGTTATCCCGGTACATGGCTATTTCCTGGCACTCCAGGCCTCCGTCTCTTCCGCCCCCATGCATCCTCTGCATAGTGGGCTATCCGTGAGACCTAATAGTGAACAGATGTTTCAAGGAATCACCTGTTATTACGCTGGGTATGATTAGTAGTTGAGCCTTCCTCAAACTGATCCTCCTTGGCTTGCCTACAGTCTCGGTGTTCAGCCCAGTAGCTGCCATGCTGATTCCTGGTGCGATCTCTAAACATTTTGCGTACCTAGATGACCTGAAGGAATGGGTACTATGGGCTCAGGATCCTGAACTATTAGGTCCAATCCCCTCCATCTTTTCGTTATGCATGCCGTTAATCCTGACTGAAGACGAAAATTATATGTCACCGTTAAATTGTGAATACCGTTAGGTTATAATCTATCTCGCGAGATTGTAAACTGTCGAAAGATTGTAAACTAAACGTACTGATTACAATTGAACGCATTAATTTTCGGTAGATTGTAATGTATCGAAGTGAAACTGTTAAATCACAATCTGTCGCGCGTTAAATTGTCAACTGTCCAAAGGCTGTTCCTGATTGGTCAGTCTTACAGCAGGCCGTTCTATGTCTATACAGTTGGGAATAAAACACAGGCGTCAGTTGAATAAAATTAATGCAGTTCAAGAATTGTGACATCAAGAATTTATCTATTATTTAGTAGATAATTAGTAATTTTGACATCATATTATGGTATATTTTTGAAGACTAACATTAACTCATTTATCATTCAAACTACTATTCTTCGATTAATCATGGATTCATTTTATTTCCACAATAATTTCATAGAACTTATTATAAAGCAGTGAGTTATTTTCAACACGAAATTAATTGAAATTCACTTAAACACAGATTGTTAACGTTAGATAATAAACGAAAAACCAAACAAATATGGCGGTGCAGAGCATAATGACGATCAAACAATCAGCGCGCGAGATGCGTTCCATCCTATGCCATTTCACAATTTCATGGTTTAATTTACCTGTTAAAATTATCTGTTAAATTGTAATCAGTATGTTTGGTTCACAATTTTTCGATAGTTTACAATCTCGCGAGATAGATTGTTCTAACGGTATTCTTAATCTTACGGTGACATATACATAATAACAGTGCATTGAGTTAGTCAATCAAAATAGTCGTAAAGTAAAACATTCATATTCAGCAACCAGTCTAACCATGCGTATACTTATAATAGTTATTTATTTGTTATGTGCGTGTTGGGTGACTAAAAACAAAAATCCGTAGCGTAGTTGATTGGTTAAATTTTAACCCGTTTGAGTTGCAACCGAGCCACTGAACGATCGAGTTGTTTTTATAACCGCAAATATTTAACGAGAGAAAATTCTTCTCCTGTCTCAATTTTTTTCCACTTTTATATACATTACAGACGTATTAGACGTCTGTGATATACAAATTTAACAAAATTATTATAAAGTAACTACGAAACAAAATGGCGGGCATTTTGAGTCTTTTGACTTTGACATAAATTGCAAGCTTTAAACGTCAAATAGCTGTCAGGGTAAAAATTAACCATCTCATTAGACGGTTGTTTGGTTGCTGCGCTCTGAGCCACAGAACGGGTGAAACTGCGCTCTGACAGCTGTCAGGGTAAAATTTCACCAAGCCACGGAACGGTTAGAGCGCGCGCCAGAGCGCGCTCGAGTGCACTCGAACGAAGCGACGGAACGCGACCCAGAATGATAGTATTTTTTTTGTTAAGTGCGGCGTGGGGAACGAAGAAAATTGATAAAGCCGCCGTAGCTGCAAAATGCGGAGTAGAAGTAGAACACTTGGAGAGATGTGCGCGTGTCGTAACAAATATCAAAGAGTTGAAAGGAACGTGTCGTTATACGAAGAACACTATACTTAATTAAGTGTGAGAATCTCGTCTACGAAGATCGCAATTTCGAAGTACCTAAAAGAATCGGAAGATACAAAATACTTCATGCAGAAGTATGCAATGAAGCATACATAAAAATAATAGAATTAAAAGATTCACGATTATCGGAGGATCAGAAATAGTATAAAAAGTTTTACTGCCAGTCAGTATACGCCTCCGCTTTTTTGACCAAGAACAATATAAAAATAACTCTCTTTGTTATGATTTTACTTTTAAACGTGTGACCTAGAAATAGACCTTTGTTTTTTTATGACCTTGGTATTTATAAAAATAGACATATTAATTACATAATGTGTTTTTCTTCACGTTTTTAGGGTTCCGTAGCCTAGTGTTGCCGATCGATAAGTCCTACTATCGATAGTCAATCGATAGCTAGCTTTTTGATTGATTTTTACAAGGTCAACTATCGATAGTTGAACAATCGATAGTTCGAAATCGTATAAAAAGTTTTACTGCCAGTCAGTATACGCCTCCGCTTCTTTGACCAAGAACAATATAAAAATAACTCTCTTTGTTATAATTTTACTTTTAAACGTGTAACCTAGAAATACTTTGTTTTTTTATGACCTTGGTATTTATAAAAATAGACATATTAATTACATAACGTGTTTTTCTTCACGTTTTTAGGGTTCCGTAGCCTAGTGTTGCCGATCGATAAGTCCTACTATCGATAGTCAATCGATAGCTAGCTTTTTGATTGATTTTTACAAGGTCAACTATCGATAGTTGAACAATCGATAGTTCGAAATCGTATAAAAAGTTTTACTGCCAGTCAGTATACGCCTCCGCTTCTTTGACCAAGAACAATATAAAAATATATTATATTAATTACATAACGTGTTTTTCTTCACGTTTTTAGGGTTCCGTAACCTAGTGTTGCCGATCGATAAGTCCTACTATCGATAGTCAATCGATAGCTAGCTTTTTGATTGATTTTTACAAGGTCAACTATCGATAGTTGAACAATCGATAGTTCGAAATCGTATAAAAAGTTTTACTGCCAGTCAGTATACGCCTCCACTTCTTTGACCAAGAACAATATAAAAATATATTATATTAATTACATAACGTGTTTTTCTTCACGTTTTTAGGGTTCCGTAGCCTAGTGTTGCCGATCGATAAGTCCTACTATCGATAGTCAATCGATAGCTAGCTTTTTGATTGATTTTTACAAGGTCAACTATCGATAGTTGAACAATCGATAGTTCGAAATCGTATGAAAAGTTTTACTGCCAGTCAGTATACGCCTCCGCTTCTTCGACCAAGAACAATATAAAAATAACTCTCTTTGTTATGATTTTACTCTTAAACGTGTGACCTAGAAATACTTTGTTTTTTTATGACCTTGGTATTTATAAAAAATAGACATTAATTACATAACGTGTTTTTCTTCACGTTTTTAGGGTTCCGTAGCCTAGTGTTGCCGATCGATAAGTCCTACTATCGATAGTCAATCGATAGCTAGCTTTTTGATTGATTTTTACAAGGTCAACTATCGATAGTTGAACAATCGATAGTTCGAAATCGTATGAAAAGTTTTACTGCCAGTCAGTATACGCCTCCGCTTCTTTGACCAAGAACAATATAAAAATAACTCTCTTTGTTATGATTTTACTTTTAAACGTGTGACCGAGAAATACTTTGTTTTTTTATGACCTTGGTATTTATAAAAAATAGACATTAATTACATAACGTGTTTTTCTTCACGTTTTTAGGGTTCCGTAGCCTAGTGTTGCCGATCGATAAGTCCTACTATCGATAGTCAATCGATAGCTAGCTTTTTGATTGATTTTTACAAGGTCAACTATCGATAGTTGAACAATCGATAGTTCGAAATCGTATGAAAAGTTTTACTGCCAGTCAGTATACGCCTCCGCTTCTTTGACCAAGAACAATATAAAAATAACTCTCTTTGTTATGATTTTACTTTTAAACGTGTGACCTAGAAATACTTTGTTTTTTTATGACCTTGGTATTTATAAAAAATAGACATTAATTACATAACGTGTTTTTCTTCACGTTTTTAGGGTTCCGTAGCCTAGTGTTGCCGATCGATAAGTCCTACTATCGATAGTCAATCGATAGCTAGCTCTTTGATTGATTTTTACAAGGCCAACTATCGATAGTTGAACAATCGATAGTTCGAAATCGTATAAAAAGTTTTACTGCCAGTCAGTATACGCCTCCGCTTCTTTGACCAAGAACAATATAAAAATATATTATATTAATTACATAACGTGTTTTTCTTCACGTTTTTAGGGTTCCGTAGCCTAGTGTTGCCGATCGATAAGTCCTACTATCGATAGTCAATCGATAGCTAGGTTTTTGATTGATTTTTACAAGGTCAACTATCGATAGTTGAACAATCGATAGTTCGAAATCGTATAAAAAGTTTTACAGCCAGTCAGTATATGCCTCCGCTTCTTTGACCAAGAACAATATAAAAATATATTATATTAATTACATAACGTGTTTTTCTTCACGTTTTTAGGGTTCCGTAACCTAGTGTTGCCGATCGATAAGTCCTACTATCGATAGTCAATCGATAGCTAGCTTTTTGATTGATTTTTACAAGGTCAACTATCGATAGTTGAACAATCGATAGTTCGAAATCGTATAAAAAGTTTTACTGCCAGTCAGTATACGCCTCCGCTTCTTTGACCAAGAACAATATAAAAATATATTATATTAATTACATAACGTGTTTTTCTTCACGTTTTTAGGGTTCCGTAGCCTAGTGTTGCCGATCGATAAGTCCTACTATCGATAGTCAATCGATAGCTAGCTTTTTGATTGATCTTTACAAGGTCAACTATCGATAGTTGAACAATCGATAGTTCGGCAACACTACCGTAGCCAAATGGCAAATCCTTATATTCGTCATGTCTGTCTGTCTGTCTGTCTGTCTGTCCGTCCGTCCGTATATCACAGCCACTTTTTTCCGAAACTAAGTATAAGACCTATACTGTTGAAACTCGGTAACTAGATGTACCTACCTATTCTGTCTTCAAAAATGATATTGAGGTTTCTAATACCTATAATTTTTTTCTAAAGTGAGTAGTTTGTGCGAGAGACACTTCCAAAGTGGTAAAATGTGTGTCCCCCCCTTTGACTTCTAAAATAAGAGAATGATCTCGACTGTGGCACGGCAGTGCCCCCGCACAGTCGAGGGCGAAGCAAACACTGCCGTACCATCCTTTACTGGAACCATTTCGCCGCATTTTCAGGCCCCTATTTGAGAACCTCTGGATAAGACCAGAACGCAGAAATTTTGGTCATCCAGTAAGCTATAATCACATATTTAAAATCCAACATCACAAGTCTGTAGGTCATTTAGTTCCGAAGTTAAGCGAAAGCAAAGTTTCGCATTTTCGACACTCACTCATGATCATCAAAATAGAACTAGTACTTCCCATAAACTCAGCGACCTGAAATTTGGTACAGAGTTAGGTTTTAATGGCTACATAAAGGGAAAACTATAAAAACTAGGATAATCGAAGATCTGCTGGTGACCTTGATTAGAAAACACAAGAGCCCAACCAAACTATAAGAGATCGAGACATACCGCATTTACAAAAAATATTCATCTTGGTGGGCCGCTTCATTTAATGTCAAATATCAAAGGCCTGAAGTATCTGATGAAGAACCCTCGGCTGGTCTCAGCTGTATATTAGAGAATCTCTATCTGATATGGTACCTAACGCCCCCTTCTGCTATTGATAGGTACTTAAAAAAATCGACTGTCATTGCAAAAATCCAGCATAGAACATATTCCAATTTAATCCAGCCTATAGTGTCCCACTGCTGGGCGAATGCCTCCCCTTCTGCTTTTAATACGCATATAAATAAAATTAAAGGAAAACTCTGGATAATACAATACTAGAGGACTGGCTTTTATACCTACTTACAAGTTTACAAGAAGAAATCGAACGATCGAGCGATTAACTCTATTCTACTAAAACAATACACAAATTAAATAAATAAATTACACTAAAATATTAACTCTAAAAAATATGATGCAGGAGTGGAGGTGATACCCGCACACGTCGTTAGATGGCGCTGACTGTATTTTAAAACGCGCTTAAGAAAATAAAGATTTGTAATAATAAAAAGAAACTTCTAAAAAGAAAAAAAACTATGTGATATAAGAAAATCTAATAAAATAAATCAATATACCCACGTTTCTACAAAAAGAAGTGAAATTTCTCCAAAAACATTCTGTAAAAAACTAGCCAACTCTCGATGGAGCTGCTTGTTTATCTCTAAAAAGTAATGAAATCTAGACAAAGTCGTACCAAGTCTAAGGTTCATTACTGCGATTTCTTTATTATTATAGTTAATGTTGTGTCACTTGGCCGTTGAAGGGTACACAAGGAGTTTTATAAACCAGGTGCTCCATGATACCATGGCACCAATCTGTCGCCAGAACCGCTACCCATTGACGATGGAAAATTGCCACTTGGAAAACGTTGGTTCAATAACCAGTCAAGTAGGCTTGATAAAGCTGCGTATTTCAATCTCGTAATACTTATACGCATATAGGCGAGCCTCAAACAAACAGTATAAAAAATATTTCCAGTACAGACGAACGGACGTCTAAAGATATACAGGGTGTTTGGAAGCTGGGTGCAAAGCTTTAACGTGTTGTTAGTATAGACCATTTAGAACCATATCAGACCATACTAAGCTTTCATGACGCATGATTTTAGTTTTTACTCAATATTGACTATTTTTGTTGAAAAAACCCAAAAGTTTGCAATTACCTGCAAATAATGGCCTGATATCACTTATTTCAATAATTGGTGAGCTATCTTTGTAGTTGATACCTCAAAAGAAAGAACAATAACCAGTTATGTTTTCAAAAATGTTTGAACAAAAAACCGAGTCATCGTTTTTTTTCTTTATGGCTTCAAATAAATTTGATTACCGGAATCCAAAAAAGTTCATTAACTTAAAATCACTGTAACAAAATTGTTTCATGACACAGAGGCATACATACATTATGTCTCATTAGATTGTTAATACATTACTTTATTTAAATAAAATAAATAATAACTCTAAGTGAGTTCCATATTGGCCATTATTTGCAGGTAATTGCAAACTTTTGGGTTTTTTCAACAAAAATGGTTTATATTCGGTAAAAAATAAAATCATGCGTCATGAAAGCTTAGTATGGTCTGATATGGTTCTAAATGGTCTATACTAGCAACACGATAAAGCTTTGCATCCAATTTCCAAACATCCTGTATACTTGTATAAAGATTGTTCAACGGCCAAGTGACACAACATTAACTATAATAATTAAGAAATCGCAGTAATGAACCTTAGACTTGGTACGACTTTGTCTAGATTTAATTACTTTTTAGAGATAAACAAGCAGCTCCATAGAGAGTTGGCTAGTTTTTTAACCGACTTCAAAAAAGGAGGAGGTTCTCAATTCGACGCGTGTTATTTTTTTTGTGTTTGTTATGAGATATCTCCGCCAATTGTGAACCGATTTTCAAAATTCTTTTTATAATCGACCATAAAAATTTCGCTAAGATCGGATGATTAAATTTGAAGATATGAGGAAATAACTCCTCAATTGACGATGCCGTTATACCCGATCGGTAAATTGTTTTGGCAATATCTCGGCTTCTTATCAATCGATTTCAATATTTTTTTGTTTTATAGATAGAACTTTTACTCAAAATGGTTTTATCGGTCATTCTCGCGATCCGGTGTTCTTCGGGTGATTTCCATCACGCTTTTAATTTTTCATTAAATTCTTGATAATAGTAATAAAACATAAGCAACGCGTTCTACTGAACACATTCGTACATTTGGCACTGTATTTATGTATTTAGTTTTGAAGTTATTGAGTCATGAATTTTCGGGCGTGACGGAAATTTTATTCAGGTGACAGAAATAAAATTGTTTTATTATGAATTATGATTTTACGTTCATTAGTTTCTTGATTAACTAGCAATATACCTAAACTGCCTACTGTCTTTTTCTTATGATATTTTTTGTGAACTTTCATATGCGATATGCGTATACAACGCGACCCCCGAAATCACAATACGCTCTTGATCAACAAAGCAACTGAGCAGAATCGAGGATCGAAAGTGTTTGTAAAAGAACTCAGTAGAAGCCATTTCGAAAAAAAATACCACGTCGTCAGAGAAAGTAACTGCTTCTGGATCGGAGATTGAGCACGTCTACACCAGCTTGTATAGTTCACACGCAATGCAGCCCAATTCGCAAGAGGGAGACCCTAAGGCTCTCCTAACATTGCATTTTACTGAGGACTTGTCTGAAATTAGGTTGGACGAGATCATGTTGGTCTTTAGACAGATAGAAATGGAAAAGCTCTAGGTGAGCACAGCATCACAAATCATAACAGAGCTTTTTGAAGCCAGCGGAGTCCCTGTACTCAAAGAGCTCCAAAAGCTCTTCTCTGGAAGAACTCCCAAGGCGTAGCATAGAACAAAAGGGGACAAAACCTTGCTAAAGAATTTATCAACCGATCTCGATTCTGAGTCATGTTTATAAGCTGTTCTCCAGGATCATAGCAAACAGTCACTCTTGAAGTGGTTTCAGAGTACTTATACCTAGGGCAGGTACTGCAGTTAGGTAAAAACAACTTTGAGAGAGAAATGGACAGGTGGATCCAGCTGGGCTGCGCTGCGTTCCGAAAACTGCGTAACATCTTTTCGTCGCCAATGTCACAGAGCCAGAACACAAAGATTTATTCAGTGCATCCTACCAGTAATGACCTATGGAGCTGAAACGTCGACACTTACGTACGATTCGTCTGATCCATTACCTCAAAGTTGCTCAGCGAGCTATGCAGAGAGTTATGCTCGGTGTTTTTTGAGAGATCGATTCCGAAAAGAAGTAATTCGGAAGAGAACTAAAGTTACCTCATGGAATCAGCAAGCTGAAGTGGCAATGTGCTGGACATGTTTGTCGCAGAACTGACAACAGGTGGAGCAGGTGGATATTAAGAGTGGAGACCGCGTAGCGGCAATCGTAGTATAGGGCGCCCTACAGCTAGGTGAAGTGACGATATACATAAAGAGGCTGGCAGTAACTGGATAAGAAAAGTCGAGGATCGTGCGCAGTAGCGTGCATTAGGAAAAGCCTATGTCCAGAAGTGAACTGATGCGGGCCAAGTCCTGTGATTGGTCGTACCTTTTCGACACTAGCATAGGTCAATTAAAAAAAAAACTGATGCGGGCTGATGATGGTGAAGATAATGTAATAAATTTGAAATTGTAAATTGAAGAATATTGTAACTAACCAAAGCTTTCAGGTATTTTATAATTTCTGACACGCTAAAACGTGATGGAAATGAGTGACCGAAGTTAGGAACACGAGTGTATTTTTTAATTTAATAGAAGAAGCTAAGTCATGGTGAATAATGATTTGGACATGAGATTAGCGACGTATTTCTGCACTGTATTATGTCACTGGCCAAAATTTTTAGTGAACGATGTTAAAATTAAGTGTGCAAACGGAAATTAGAGAAGTAGTGATCCACGCGAACCGAAATTAGGTATTTACATAAATAGCTCGAAAATGGAAAACGTTACACACCACTGCTTCCGTTGACTGTCGCAGCACAGCTGACGAATGCCGACGATGCGATAAGGATGGCAATAAGTCACTTAGCTAGTGTGGTATTCACCAGTTTTTGACTGGTGACAGAAATTAGGTGTAATGAGAGGACAAACACATATTTCGTCATTATGAAATAAATAAAGGTGTTAAATAAATGATATATTTTAAATAAGAAGGAATGATAATCCACCTCTAATATGTAACTACTAGAATGTACGAAATGTTGCTCATTTTGAATATATTCGTGGTAGAATAGGTAATTCTGGGTCGCGGACAGTGACGGAGTATTAGGAGAACGACTTTTGGAAAATAAATTGGCACGTTATTTTGCAGAATCATAAGTATGTAATACCAATCCAAATTAGATAATAGCTTGAACTGTCCATGAAAAGAAAATCAACCCTGTAATCTTGCAGATTAGCCAGATATTTAGCCGGACGCTCTAAAATCAGACCCGCTGAGAATGACCGTTATATAAATTTTGATTATGTCTGATGGCGGAGTAGAAGACTAAAACGAAAACTCTTCAATAAACAACAGCACACTCATTGCGTTGCTTTTGTTATAATTGAAACTACAAGAAATATGCGGTTTTGGTTTAAATATTCTGTAAACTAGTCATAGATTAAAGATCTGAAAACTCCGAATGAAGACAACAGCTTAAGAACTTTTCCGTAGACTAAACGGGCTAGCGTCGTTGGTCGTCGGTATCTTAGTGGTTTGGTCAGTTGTTCGCCATTCGGAAAATTTAGGTTACAGTCCAATCAAGTATATCAATGTTTTAGAATTTAAAATTCAAACGTAAGGCTGTAAAGGAAACATATAGTGAGAAAATTAGCATAATATAATTTTGTACTAAACAAAACAAATTAAAGTTTTGTCTGAGTAACTTGTCATTGTAAATTTTCACTAAAAAGGGTAAAATAAAAAGATCTACACTAAAAAGTTCAAAATAAATTATAAATCTAGCTAAAAGCATAGAAATTTAATATGGCTATTAATATTCCTTATTTACATAAATTGTAACATCATATAAACATGTGTAGACATTGTTATACACTTCATCTTGGAGTCGGTGCCAGCTAATATCATCACCATCATTTCGACCAAAAGACTTCTACTGCTAGCAGTCATCTATAGTGGGTTCAGTACCTAGTACTCTGACCGCGTCCTTTAATATTTTATATTCAACGATCTGAGCTTTTGAGATCAGATGTGGTTCCGATAGCTAGCCTCAACTGGCACCGACTCCAAGTTGAAAAGTATAACAATGTCTACACATGTTTATATGATGTTACAATTTATGTAAATAAGGAATATTAATAGCCATATTAAATTTCTATGCTTTCAGCTAGATTTATATTTTATTTTAAACTTTTTAGTGTAGGTTAGGACCTTGAAGGCGGTTTTATATATTTCTTTAATTATCTTTTTATTACAGAATGTTTTTGGTGAGATAAAACTTAAAAAAATATATGATGATTACATTACCAAACAAACTTACATCGAAAATTGGATTGAACGAGATCTAGTAAGTAATTCGTTTTTGATACGTCATAAATCGTAAACCGTAATTTATTATTAAAATATCTATCAAAGTTTCGGGTTAGTTCTCCGAAATTTGGTTCTCCGGTTGATCGACATGGTACTTTTTTATTTCCAAGATTTATTGAAGTTTTTGTCAAGAAATAGTTAGTATTGCTTTTAAGTAGGTAAGCAATATTTTTGATTGGCCTCACACAGAAAAAAAAATTACTTGAGTCAAGTAAGTTTACTTGATTCAAGATCTTTTCGCATTTCGATATAAGGAAAGTCGAAAATGTCTTCGCCCGAGATATAAAATGCCTCGTCTTATAGTTCTTAGCCCAAGAAATAATTTGTCGTATCAAGATTCAAATGTTTCTTCTTTTGAAATCTAAAAGATTTTGCTTCAAGTGTGAAACTGTTTCAATTGAAGCATGCTTATTTTTTCACCCAAGAACTTAAAATATCTTGTTTAAAATAATATCTCAATCTCAATTGAAGCATGCTTATGTTTTCACCAAAGAACTTAAAATATCTTGTTTAAAATAATATCTCATTCTCAATTGAAGCATGCTTATGTTTTCACCCAAGAACTTAAAATATCTTGTTTAAAATAATATCTCATTCTCAATTGAAGCATGCTTATGTTTTCACTCAAGAACTAAAAATATCTTGTTTCAAATAAAATTAATAATTGACTCAAGAGCGTTAAATTCTTGTTGTAAAATAGAAACAAATTCCGTTCAAATAATATCTCAATCTTTATTTGAAATTTTGAAGTTTTCACCCAAGAAATTATGTATCCTGTTTCAAATTGAATTAAAGATTTACTCAAGAGCGTTAAATTCTTGTTGTAAAATGGAAACTTATTCCATTCAATTATGTGTCCATCTTTACTCGAAAGCTTAAATGTCTTCACCTAAGAAATTAAGTATTTTGTAGCAAAATGGAACATTACTTAGATGAAGTATAGCATTAAATTTTGATCCAATATATTTTGTGTTTTATTTCAAGTATAAATATGTTTCCGTACAAGCGCCATATGCTATCAAATACCCTACATATTTCACTCTTAGTTATTTCCTACTCTTAAAATAGATGGCATTAAAATACCAATTTCGGTAAATATCGTATCAATACTCGGTTAAAATGGGTTTTACGATTATGTTTGCTAGGATTACGTAATCGCAAACCCCATTTAACGGGTAGGTATTGATAAGTATTTACCAAAACTGATACTTTAACGCCATTTTTTTAAAGAGTAGGAAGAAACTAAGAGAAAAACATGTAGAGTACATAACAGAATATGGCAGACAATAATAATAATAATATAATTATTATAATTTAGACATTCACTACTATAAATACACGAGTGAACAATAAATAAATCAAACCCTTATTTTAAACATTTTGAAACACATTTATACGTAAAGGAAAGGAAAGCTTACGTTAGTGATTTAAATAAAATAAATCTTACTTTAATACTTAGTTTATTAAATATTTTTCAATTTATAAAACCACACATAATTATTAATTACCTACTAACACCTGCATTTTTAGTAAACTAAGCGTTATTTTCTTAGAAATAAGATTAAGTACCACTTATTAATTAATAAAACGACACAAATCTACGAATTGCATGTCATTGTGGCTCAGGCTGGCTGGACAAATCGTTGAAATAGCCCACATTTAACTAGGTCATCTTATGTGACAGCTAAACCATTTAGGTGTAGAAGATCCAAGTTGTAAAATGGTAATAACAAGACCTTCTGCATCTAAAAGAAATATATCTTATGCTACTAAAACGAAACAAAATTGATGATAACTGATGATTGATGATGAAATTTATTTTTTATTTTAGATAGGTAACAAATAATAATCAAATGAGAATGAATCAAATAAAATTTACTTAACACATCTCAATAAGATTAACGACATGTAACAACATCATAATCAAGCACTAAGAAATCAAATTAAACACACCCCAAAAGCTTAACTTAAAAAAATCTATGTTTTTTTTTTTCAAATTGCACTTTGTAATTCTCATCGTAAATACAAATGTTAAACATCCATTTAAACCTTATGCCGTTGACCAACTGTTTGAGGTAAAATTATTAATATTGAGTAAACGTTTAGTAAGACAATAGGGAAAGAAACGTGGAATTGAATGCAATAATAATTAAATGGATGTTTAATATTTATAATTTGATTTATTAGTGCTTGATTATGATGTTGTTATAAGTCGTTAATCTTTTTGAGAGATGTGTTAAGTAAATTTTATTTAATTCATTATCGTTTGATAATATGCTGTTACCTATCTAAAATCATTCGTGTCGAGTCTGTCGCGGGTGTCGGACGTCTTCTGCTTGCTCACAAGTTTTTTGGTGCTTTTTGAGAGCTTGTTCCCCGTCTGCTTGCTTACATATTTATCGGCCCCTCTCGTATCATCTTGAGGGAGTGTCCATAAGCCGTGGTCGCCATATTAGTTTTTGTAGATCGCTATCCTTCTCTGTACACCTACGGTGGCGGTCTGCATTTATATTTTGTGCGAAATAAATTGTGAAAAGTGAAGCTGGATGAGAGGATTGAACCATCGACACATCGGGTTTGCGGCTTGCCGTTTGAAACCCCTGATCCACGGCTGCGTGGAGGCGCCGGGCGAAATATCGCATCATACTCTACTGGCGACCCACTACGTCTCACGAGATCTGCGACTACTGGAAGCGATACATTGTGTTTTATTTATTAAATTGATAACATAATACGGAGGTATCGAAAAAATGAGTTTATGTGCATCGGAATGTGGAAATATTATTGATGTAACGCAAGAAATTATCTGCTCTCAGTGCAAGCAACGGTATCACTATGGATGTGTTGGTATATCGAAGATTAATTTCTGTAAGTTATCCCAGAGGGTTAAATCTTCTTGGAAATGCCCTTCGTGCAAACCGAAGCCCAGGAAAACGGATGATACTCATCAGCAACCTATTCGCGGAATATTTTCACTCCACCTTTTCTAGTAGTAATAGCCCAACTACCACAACTTCTAATGATGCTCTTGACGCGCCATGTTATCTATCTGCGATAGAAGTTTCTGAGAAGGAGATACTTAAACTATTAAAGTCTTTGGATCTGACAAAAGCTGGGGGGCCGGATCTCATTCCGCCTTTGTACATCACCAGGTGTGCAGATGCATTGTTGTGTCCTGTTTCCATTTTATATAAACGCTCACTAAAGGAAGGGATTGTGCCTAGAATTTGGAAGTCCGCTTTTATTACTCCCGTGCATAAAAAAGGTAGCAAATCAAACGTTGAGAATTACAGACCAATATCGAAGTTGTGTCTCTTTGCCAAGATTCTGGAAAGAGTTGTATATAACCAACTCTATGCTGCCCTCAAATGTGCTTTTGGTCCAGAGCAACACGGGTTCCTTAAAAAGCGCTCAACTACATCCAACTTGATCCTGGCTCATGACTTTATAACTAAAGGCATGGATAGAGGAGCGCAAGTAGATGTAATATACACTGACTATAGCAAGTGTTTCGATCGAATCGATCATGGTGTGCTCTTGGCCAAACTTTCTAACGCAGGTATTCACGGAGACTTATTCAGGTGGTTCTCCTCATATATTGAAAACCGCAGTCAGGCGGTGGTACTCTCTGGTTTCACGTCTAATTGGACAGTCATACCATCAGGTGTGCCGCAAGGATCACTGCTTGGCCCGCTCCTATTCATAATATTTATTAGCGATATTCAGTCCTGTTTTCTTAATTCTAAAATTCTACTATATGCAGACGATATGAAAATTTTAAAAATTGTCAAAAGCACGAATGATTTTACCCTTCTTCAATCGGATCTTGAACGGTTTACCATTTACTGTAACCGCAACAAACTTGACTTAAACGTGTCAAAATGTTTTAGCATGAGTTTTTCGCGCAAGACTGAAGTGTTAAATGGCGGTTACATCCTACAGGGTCAGAATGTGGCTAGGGTTGACGTAATTAGAGACCTAGGAGTATTGTTTGACTCTAAGCTGCACTTCGACAAACATGTTGATAGTATAGTATCTAAGTCCTCAAAAGCAATGGGATTCCTTATTAGAACCTGTGCCAATTTTTCTGACATTAAAGCCATAAAAATCATATACTGTTCATTTGTAAGGAGCCATCTTGAGTACGCCTCCCAAGTATGGAATCCCCTTTATAAAACCTACAACTCGCGCATTGAAGGAATACAAAAAAGATTTCTAAGATATTTAGATTTTAAAACGCGCCAGAGAATTTCTGGTTACGAAAAACGTTGTAGTAAGTATCATTTTCTGCCATTAGAAGAAAGGCGTAATATAGGTGACATCTGCTACTTAACTGAAATTGCCAATGGAACATTAGATTGCCCTGAACTTCTATCCAACATTTGTCTTCGGACCAATGAACGAGGCCTCAGACGGCGACCTATTCTGAGCGTCCCGACGGCTAAAACCAACTACAGGCGAAACTCGTTCTTGGTTCGAGCAAGTGATAAATTTAATAAACTACCCGTTGATTTTGATCTGTTTTGTACCAGCACTTCTACAATTAAGCGGGTCCTAACGAAACTTTATTTTGAACCACCTCAAGTGAATTAGCATGTACCTTTATCCCACAGATGTAGGTACTCGTAAAGCTATAAATAGCATGTAAAGTATAGTGTTCAACTTATATTCTATATACCTTTTCTGTGTTATGTTTTCTTTTTGTTCTATCGGTGGAGATTTGTTATTAGCATTTTGCACTTCTATTCTCTTATTCTATTTAATGTGAGCATGTCTGTAAATCTTCCAAATACAAATAAACAAATAAATAAATAAATAAATAAATAATAAATCAAAAGTAAATAGGTAATCATAAAAAAATACTTCTTACAAAAACAATTTTGTTTCGTTTTAGGAGCATAAGATATATTTCCTTTAGATGCAGGTCTTATTATTACCATCTTGACCTTTTGCAACCTGGACATTTTGCGCCCCGGACCTTTTGCAACCTGGACCTCCTTATTTCAGAGTGTGTGACGCTACACAGTCTCAGATAATCGATCGAAATCGAATAAAGCCAGATTGTAAGCTATTTTGACGATTTGTCCAGCCAGCCTGAGCCACATCGAATTGCCACCAAGAGGCATAAGTATATGTCGTAGCCAAGTGGTTAAAATAGCCGTTCAATCAAACAGCTAGCCCTTTGACTGAACATCGCCATTCAATCACACGGCTGTAAGTCGCTTAGCCGACTTGTTGACTGCAACGTTCAACACTACAGCTTGACGACGCTTAGCCAAATGGTTAAATGGCAAATTAACTAGGGTGACCATTAGTTTAGCATGTGATTTGAAAAAAAAAAAAAACTTTTTGTAATTTCTTGGGAGATTTTTCTTGGATCTAATTTCTTGGCTTTCGGGGACGGTTTAAGAGGTGACCAAAAGTTTGAACAAATTAGTAAACATGAAAAACAAATGAATAATCTTAATATTCTTTATTGTTGCATGTTGGGCAGAGCGATACAAAAATTATAACAGCTTTTTTTGCTATATAAAACTGACTCTTAATATTATACACCATCTTGTCTCTGCCTCCATGTCCATAATCTTTATGAATAGTATTTAGCATGGTGAAATACTCTTTTCGGGGTACAATGCGTATCACAGGATCATCAGTACTCTTTCTTTTTAAAATAAGATATTCTTTACTGCCAGTTGTCATTAAATCGTATTTTGATATCCAATAATAAGACATAGAAGTCCTGCATTCCGTGTTAGTTATGGACACCCTAGCGTTCTTTAATAACTTCAAATACCTTGGTGATGCATTTTATAATCCTGTGATTTCTCTTCGTATAACTTTTTAAATTTTAATTCACTCTTATCACTCGTATGTGCCTCCATAATTTCTGGCTCTTCAACACTAGTAACGTACCTATATTTACTACTTTCTTTCCGAAAAATATCTTGAAACAATCAAAAACACAGGTAAGTTGACGCCATATTGAAAACAAAACACACCTAGCGCCGTCGCGGTGGTAAGCTGAACTAATTCAATTAAAAGGCGGCTTTTGAGTCAGCTGTAATGTTGAACGTTTTAAGCGCCTCAAATATTCAATTAAGAAGCTAGACGTGTGATTGAATGGCGATGTTCAGTCAAAGGGCTAGCTGTTTCATTGAACGGCTATTTTAACCAGTTGGCTACGACATATACACTAGCACTCCTCCGCCGGTTCGTCCTGTGCGCGTAAAACTATTAACGTAAAATCCTTTAATCTTATAAAAACTTAATAAAGAAAAATTAATATTTGGTTCTGTTATTATGACTATTACATTACATCTATATCTTTGAGATCATCGCTTAAGGTTACCAAAAGCTCAGAAAAGTTTTTCTTAATAGACCTTATATTTATATGTAGGTAATACGCAGAGGTTATTTTTAATACTGATGGAAGACAACCAGCCATTGAAGTTATTTACTTCAGCTGCAGATATTGTGTCATCTGTAATGACGTCAAAATTATTCCACGCCGCGAATTTTAATTTGGTAAATAACGCACAATAACCATTTAAGATGTGACGCAGTTTACTTCTTAATGTTTTGAGCTGCTCTGTCCCTCTGTAGCCTGTAGTAGTATTACTGTTGTACTTTCTAGAAATTTCCTTCCAGGCTTCGGATTTTTTGCTTACATACGTTCCTCCCATCCTTTTATCTTCAATAATATGCTTATAACTGGAACAAAAGTAATTTATTTGTTTACAACTTTTCCGGCGACAATCGAGGTTTAGATTTTTGTGAGAGAAGTATACCTACTCCGTAATTTCAGTTAGGTATTACTTACATAACTAGTCAGTGTAGTCCTGTTTTGCATAATTTGCCTTACGGTAGCATTGTATAACATATTAGTAAAATTATTTAATAAACGAAAATGTTGTAAATAACACACTCACCAGTTCACTACTGCTAACATTGTTTTCTCCTGCCCTGTGTAGTTGGCACTCCGCTCCCGTTTTTTCTGCACTTCAGCCATCACAAAATAGCAAAAATACAAAAAAATCGACAATAACAGTTTTTATAAAGCCACGAATTGTAAATATGAATGGCTCGTGAACTGTCTATGACGTCTATGTCAAACAATATACACCGTGCTTTTTTAACCGTCTCAGGCGTTGTCCTAATAGAACGCGACTACGCGACCATCGCAAGTTCGCGCGAACGCGCGACTGTCAAATGTATGAAGAAATCGTCCAATCGCGCGATCGTCTATTAGGACACATATTCGACTTCAATATGTTTGATCGCGCGTTCGTACGAGTAAAGTTCGCGCGAATCGCGTAGTCGCGTTCTATTAAGACAACGCCTTACAAACGAAGCCCAATGTATATGCCCGTGATATAGAATATATTGGCAATGTTATTTTTTTTTATCAATAAAATAATAAAACCGTGAAGTAAAATAAAATAATGCAAAATAATTTTGAATCAACCTGTACATAATATTTACAATTTAGTAACAATTTGCGCATGCGTGAGAATCGTAAATAATGGGAAAACAAAAGAAAAATATGAGATAAACACATTTTTCGATCTCTCGATCGATTATTTTATTAAAAAATCCTAGATTTTTTTTCTTAAAAAAAAAAATAACATTGCCAAGATATTCTATATCACGGGCATATACATTGGGCTTCGTTTGTAAGACGGTTAAAAAAGCACGGTGTATATGTCGTAGCCAACTGGTTAAAATAGCCGTTCAATCAAACAGCTAGCCCTTTGACTGAACATCGCCATTCAATCACACGTCTAGCTTCTTAATTGAATATTTGAGGCGCTCAAAACGTTCAACATTACAGCTGACTCAAAAGCCGCCTTTTAATTGAATTAGTTCAGCTTACCACCGCGACGGCGCTAGGTGTGTTTTGTTTTCAATATGGCGTCAACTTACCTGTGTTTTTGATTGTTTCAAGATGTTTTTCGGAAAGAAAGTAGTAAATATATGTAGGTACGTTACTAGTGTTGAAGAGCCAGAAATTATGGAGGCACATACGAGTGATAAGAGTGAATTAAAATTTTAAAAGTTATACGAAGAGAAATCACAGGATTATGAAATGCATCACCAAGGTATTTGAAGTTATTAAAGAACGCTAGGGTGTCCATGACTAACACGGAATGCAGGACTTGTATGTCTTATTATTGGATATCAAAATACGATTTAATGACAACTGGCAGTAAAGAATATCTTATTTTAAAAAGAAAGAGTAGATACTGATGATCCTGTGATACGCATTGTGCCCCGAAAAGAGAATTTCACCATGCTAAATACTATTCATAAAGATTATGGACATGGAGGTAGAGGCAAGATGGTGTATAATATTAAGAGTCAGTTTTATATAGCAAAAAGAGCTGTTAAAATTTTTGTATCGCTCTGCCCAACATGTAACAATAAAGAATATTACGATTATTAATTTGTTTTTCATGTTTACTAATTTGTTCAAACTTTTGGTCACCTCTTAAACCGTCCTTAAACTTAATCCAAGAAAAATCTCCCAAGAAATTACAAAAAGTTTTCCTATTTTTTCAAATCACATGCTAAACTAATGGTCACCCTAGTTAATTTGCCATTTAACCATTTGGCTAAGCGTCGTCAAGCTGTAGTGTTGAACGTTGCAGTCAACAAGTCGGCTAAGCGACGTACAGCCGTGTGATTGAATGGCGATGTTCAGTCAAAGGGCTAGCTGTTTGATTGAATGGCTATTTTAACCAGTTGGCTACGACATATGTACTGTTTTAGCTCAGTGTAAAAATGTAGGAATTAAAAGTAAGTATATCAATTAAATATCAGTTTAATACCTACTTTTACTTTTTCTTTTCTTTACATAATATTACATGATTTACACGATTATTATCTTAAATATATTATACTGAGAAATATTTTCTGTGTTTTATTTAACATCTGAAATGTTATTTAAGTAATTGATATTAGAAAGCAACCATAATAAAATAACCTATTGGTTAGAGTACCTACTAAAGAAGTTAGGTAAATTAAATATTTCAAGCTTTTGCAACTAGATAAAGACATCTTTCGTTACAAATCCTAACAATTTTTAGCTTTAATGGAGCTTTCACGGCCAATTATATTTTTAATTAAAGAAACATCAAAATAATGGCCCATTAGACGATAAAGACGCGTTGTGCAACCAAAAATGAGGTAAAGATAGGTTTGACAGTTCTTCCGTTAAACTTAATGAAGCATTAAATTTAAAATTTATTATGACATGATTTGCTTTTGTGCAACACTTTAATGGAAGATTAGTATTTAATGCCACTTTAAATACTTAATGAGCCTTTCTGTTCATAGTCAGTTGCAGAAAGGTTCATTAAAGTTAAAGCTTCTTTAAATCTATTGCTGACTCTTTCTTTGTCAACAAGATAAAAAGGGTCAGCTATAGATTTAAAGAAGCTTTAATTTTAATGGATCTGAGTGTTAAGTCTTTTATATGGTTTATTTTAAAGAAGTATAGTTTGGAAACTTTCTTTTTTCATTTACGGAAAACTCAGGGGATTTTTTGCGTTATTAAAATAGCCTTATTATTTATTGAAAATAATTCTTAAGACTCGTAAAAGCAGCTAATCTGAGCAATCTTTGCATTTTTAGTGATTCTAGCTCTAGCCTGTCGTTATTTAACACGCTAAGGCACAGAATACCAAATACTAAGGGTGCTTTTCACTAGAGCTGTGCTACGGAGCTATGCTGCGAGGATGTGATAGCTAAGCTGTCAACCTACGTGACCGTTTCCACCAATGCTACGTTATGTAGCGGTGTGCGAGTGTGATATGCTATGAAGACGCGCAGCTCGAGAAGACAAGCGGCGAGGGCATAGCACGCAATCTATAGCACACATCCTTCCACATAAAAAACAGCATAGCTAGATCAGTTTCCACCAGAGCAGTGAACCAATGAATATGATTGGTGGATATCAAACGCATTCATAGCAACGTAGCATAGCGCTTCTCTGGTGGAAAAGCACCCTACCAGCCGACATATTTTTTTTTATATATTTATGATTTTACTGGTATTACAAGTAAGACACTAAAACCTTATTGGGTTTAATGTCACTTTTGACATAGGTACTTCACCAATCTCTTTCATCCCGCCATATTGTGATGAAGTCCGCAGGTAAACTTATTCTACCTATTGTCTCAATTTAGGTATATGTAATTTACTAAGAGAACCCCACACTAGTGTTTTTCGAGCTTCGTCGTCGTGCCAGCGGCGGCGACTCGCTCGAAAGACGCCACTTTGGAGGGTCTCTCTCTAAGGCTTCACTATCATCACTACATAGTCACTACATAGTATAAAATAAAGTCGCTTTCTCTGTCCCTATGTCCCTATGTCCCCTTCCTTTGTACGCTTAAATTTTTAAAACTACGCAACGGATTTTGATGCGGTTTTTTTTAATAGATAGAGTGATTCAAGAGGAAGGTTTATATGTATAATACATGCATAATATACTGAAGGATAACCCACAATAACCATTTTCCCGTGCGGAGCCGGGGCGGGTCGCTAGTATAAAATAAAGTCGCTTTCTCTGTCCCTATGTCCCTCCCTTTGTACGCTTAAATCTTTAAAACTACGCAACGGATTTTGATGCGGTTTTTTTTAATAGATAGAGTGATTCAAGAGGAAGGTTTATATGTATAATACATGCATAATATACTGAAGGATAACCCACAATAACCATTTTCCCGTGCGGAGCCGGGGCGGGTCGCTAGTAGATTAATAAACCGCGCTCACATGTAATAAAAGCACCCTATTTCAAATGAATCTAGTCATCAAGGCATCTAACACTGATGATAGCGATTTATCTTGCTATCTTGGTCTTTAAAAATTCGGGGAATCTATGGTATTGAGTACGATTTACTATTCTAAGAAAGGCGATGTGGGCGGGGCCGGCGCGCCAAAACTATGAGCAAAACGCTCATACTTCACGCAAAGAAACGATCGCGCTGTCTAACTTACACATAGCTATAAAAATCTACATCAGTGTGCGTGCATGCGTATGATTCGTTTCCATTTGAAATCGCGTGATTGAGCGGCGCTATGATTGGCTAGATTTGAAATTGCAAATATGTGCGTAAACTTCATCTTTATTGAAGTACAGATGTAGTGGAGGTGAAAGGTGGGGTGGAATCGGCGACACCGGATAACCCCTCTCACACTGATCTCTCGTGGTACACCACCGCGGCGGTGTGAGCGTAAAGTAGATTATTAAAAAATCAAGAAAACCATAGTTTGTCAACGTCGTGCTTACAGCGCCTGCGGGGTACAAGCGTTGGCGGGGGCGAGGTAGCACGCGGCGCACCAAAATAACAGGGCGTCGTGCTCCCCCCCCTTCCCCGCGGAGACCACGCTCCCTCGTCCCCGCCAGCGCCTGCACCCCGCAGGCGCGGTAAGCACGACGTTGACAAACTATAACAAGGAACTTGCGGTAATACCCGGATGATAAATCATCTAGATCTCGCGAAAGGGTCATTATTTTACAACATTTAATAAAAGATGCTTCCTATTATTACATTTTATAATTATCAATAAAAAAAGAATTTAAAACAACACAAGATTTATGAACATAAAAAAGAAAGATATACAAGTACTTACTTAAAATTGACAACCATAGAGAAGGAAAGGACCTTAGAGTATACGTTAAAGTTTTTGGAAAGGACACTAACAAAAACAGTAATAGTAAATGTAAAGTGGAAATTTTCTTTTTCTTACAAATAAGCTACATGCAAAGACGCGTATATACATTTAGTTTAATCTGTATAATAAAACTGTAGGGGTTTAAAATCTGTACATAGAAAAAAAATGCTAAATACCGAGTCAGGAGGCGTAAGAAGTGATAATAGGACATACCCAGTTCTTTTTTCAATTATTTTTTTTCTCTATCTGTTTGTCTCTCTTTGAACTCTTTGAAAGTAAATACATTCTGGATTACAGTACAATCTGATAAAGATCTAAATTACCGTTAGTTCCTTTATCAGCCACATTCATTATAGATCCGTGTTAACTGGTGGATGGATGCATGTTGGTTAAAAATCACATTTCATCGAGTAAAAATTGTATAAGAATTTTAGTAAAATACTTTAGAAATTATAAATAAAAACGAGACAATTATTCGCTTTCATGATTAGTCTTTTGCACATCACATGTGAACATACATGTTATATACAACTCTATTTCGAAGACTTCATATAAATACAAAAAATAATAGGTATTGGTAAAATACTATCAATACCTACGTACACGCAAACTTTATACACCGAAATTTAAATTTATCAAAATAGATGCTAAACAAATTTTTATAAATGAAAATTGACTTATCGAAAAATCTATTATTATTACTACTTACGACCTATGAGAAGTTTACTTTTTTGGTGAATACAAAGTGTAGTATATTTAACTAGTACCTATCCTTTGTTTTGCGTAACATACCTTTTATACACATTTTTGGATACAGTGTACCTAAAAAAATGTATCAGAGCAAAAACGGAACATTTATTACAACATAACTTATTTATATGAAACCCTTATTAGAATTAAGCCCTTTATTAAACGAGCGGAAAACCATTTCATTTACAATATCTTTATTAATAAGCGCATGTCTAGGATTAAATAACTTTTTACAGGGTCCACACTATGGGTCTATTAAATATTTCAAGAACACTTTCACGAAAAAAAGCAAAAGTAGGTACCTGTAGATTTAGGTATGTACTTTCACGCCCATAATTCAATTGCTAATTTCGGTGTTACGTTTTTTTAGGTGGTTTTTAGACAAAAATAAATTTATAATTTTAATCATTTTTTCAGAATACCTAATATAAAATAGAAACTAATATAAAATTAGTTTCATATTTAAAAAGCTAAATAAATATACCACCGAAATTTGCAATTGAATAACGAGGATGTGAAACTACCTATTTAAAAATAAATTTGCGAAAACATGTACTTATGTATTAAATAAATATTGTAAAAAATCAAAGAAAATTTTATATTATCATTATAATGGGAGATTTTATGAAAGTTTGAAATTGAAAAAAAGCGAGTGTTCTTTAAGTTTTCCATAGGTGACGCTAGTAAAATAATGAAAACAGTGAGATTTGTTGTAGACTATTTGAATTTTTTTGTCGGATTGCACATAATTCTGACTGAGATTAATTTTAGGATAATTAGTTGATAATTTGAGTGTTTGTTTTACTCGTATAATCCAATACTTCGGTATTTATTATCCCACTATTTACTATTGCCATCTGTTGAACCATTTAGTAACTTGCTACTGGAATCATCCCATTAAAAAAATAGTACATTTTGATTTTACAAGCATATATCTCCCGAATATTATTAGCTAATTCGGCAGAAAGTAGTGGCACTTACGAGTATAATTTATTGCTTCGAATTAACAACAAAATTTAATAACAATATCCACGACAATTATAAACTCTATAAAATAGGAATGTTTGCAATAATCGCATGAATTACATCGAATTATCTACATTAGGTATAAAACGTTCATACATTGGCAGATAAGCTATCGTTACAACGAGTCGGTGATATGTACATTTTTTATTAACGATACATAACCGTGTCTGTCGCCGTGTAGTGAGGGAAGCTATTTTCAATTCACAGAATAAGTAAAAGGTTTGAACGGCAAAGCTGCCAAACGAGTAAAAAGGCTATCTATTTCGCTGAAAGGAAAAGGAGAGCTTAGTGTACCTTTACCTATTCTGTGAGCGAATCGGGCTGTCTTTGGTTCTGAAAATGACTCTGCATTCTAACATCTTTTACTGTTTAGTTTTAAAATATTAAAGTTATATTGGGCTCAATTCTGCGTGGCCGCTAAAATATCTAAAGGATGATGTGTCAAAACGTCCCCCCAAAAAACAAAAACTAATAACATCGACCAACAGATTTGAAATGTATCTCAGTACATGCGTCTTAGCTATGTGATTACTTTTTACTATGGCGACATCTTTCAAAGACGCGGGATATTGCGAGAAAAAAATCGTTTTGTCTTAATATTGGTACCCAAAATAACAGATTGTAAGCATTCAATTGGGCACTGGACATTTATAGGCTATAAACAATAATTATCTGTTTAACTGTAAGTACATGGTACTCCTACATAGATAGACATTTTTTGGTGAACATTTAGTATTTTTAGATGCATTTATATACTTAACATTCTAATAAGAGACTTTGATATTGTTAGTAATTGATAACATGTTTGTAAGTGACGAATTATTGAAAAATTAATTATATTTTTTTTTTAAATCCCATTGATCATGTAGTTAAAACTGGTTACGAGCCTTTCTTAAGATCAATAAGAACCTATTGACACATACAAAAGATCTGTTGGAGGGGGGGACGGGGCTCATATAAAAATGGTCATCATCCTTTATGTTGTTATGTCTCTTTGACGTTCTTAAGAACGAAAAGGAACAGGTGATTGCCAACCTACATTTAGACACGTCAAACATCGATTTTACGCGTAATTTCGCAGGAAGTTAATAGCATCCCGAGTAAATTAAACTGAATTTGACAGCTGCGCTGCTTATTTTAAATATCATTCATTCAAATTCAATTCCTTCATCTCCCCATCCTTTTCAATTCCCATATGAATGAAAGAGACCAACAACTTAAATTTAGACATTTTAGCGGCCACGGAAGAATTGAAATGCCGTTCGCGGATATCACAACGGGAATTATTTCAGGGGACGCCACACCCCATATGTCGGTTACCTCATGGGCCAGGTCGAGATACTTAGTTTTATTATTATTATTTTATTATTTTCCTGTAGTGTTCGTAGCACACATATTAACTCGGAAAGGGATCGTCACCGTATCAACAGGAGCCGTTCAGATCAATTTGTATGAAACTCCCTACTGCAACGCACACTAATCGGAATCGTAACGTCATCGCCTCGCCTCGGGACAAGCTCATGAACCGCGCGGCGCGGTGCTTGGTCGACTTGCAATTCCAGCGCTTACGTCTCTCCGTACCCTAGCTAACGTCTCTCCGTACCTTAGCTTACGGCTCTCCGTACCCTAGCTTACGTCTCTCAGTACCCTAGCTAACGTCTCTCCGTACCCTAGCTTACGTCTCTCAGTACCCTAGCTAACGTCTCTCCGTACCCTAGCTTACGTCTCTCAGTACCCTAGCTAACGTCTCTCCGTACCCTAGCTTACGTCTCTCAGTACCCTAGCTAACGTCTCTCCGTACCCTAGCTTACGTCTCTCAGTACCCTAGCTAACGTCTCTCCGTACCCTAGCTTACGTCTCTCAGTACCCTAGCTAACGTCTCTCCGTACCCTAGCTTACGTCTCTCAGTACCCTAGCTAACGTCTCTCCGTACCCTAGCTTACGTCTCTCAGTACCCTAGCTAACGTCTCTCCGTACCCTAGCTTACGTCTCTCAGTACCCTAGCTTACGTCTCTCCGTACCCTAGCTAACGTCTCTCCGTACCTTAGCTTACGGCTCTCCGTACCCTAGCTTACGTCTCTCAGTACCCTAGCTAACGTCTCTCCGTACCCTAGCTTACGTCTCTCAGTACCCTAGCTAACGTCTCTCCGTACCCTAGCTTACGTCTCTCCGTACCCTAGCTAACGTCTCTCCGTACCCTAGCTTACGTCTCTCAGTACCCTAGCTAACGTCTCTCCGTACCCTAGCTTACGTCTCTCAGTACCCTAGCTTACGTCTCTCCGTACCCTAGCTAACGTCTCTCCGTACCCTAGCTTACGTCTCTCAGTACCCTAGCTAACGTCTCTCCGTACCCTAGCTTACGTCTCTCAGTACCCTAGCTAACGTCTCTCCGTACCCTAGCTTACGTCTCTCAGTACCCTAGCTTACGTCTCTCCGTACCCTAGCTAACGTCTCTCCGTACCCTAGCTTACGTCTCTCAGTACCCTAGCTTACGTCTCTCAGTACCCTAGCTTACGTCTCTCCGTACCCTAGCTAACGTCTCTCCGTACCCTAGCTAACGTCTCTCCATACCCTAGCTTACATCTCTTCGTCCACGCACTTTCCGTTCGGATTCAAAATGATTGAACGGCACGCGAGCCGTAAGCGCTCCCGTCGCCTCTTCGCCGGCCGAGCCGTAGCTGGTTACGTGCTTACAGAAGATTGGCGCCTGGTTGCCGGCGAGGTGGACGGCGATACGGTCCGTATCCGAGTCTGCGTGCTAAGACATGTCGTCGGCAAATCATATAACTCGTCATTTTACACGCTTGTCATTGGACAATTATTAGACAATTTGCCGCGGCATTTTACAGATGGTGTTTGGGACAGCAGCGTTAGCCAACCACAACTGCGATTCCCAACGTGCCTGTCAAGCGTCGCACATAGGGGTATTTGAGCCAAAAACTTGGACATTGGTCGAAAGTAACGAAATTGAGATTTCCTTTACACAGTTAATGAAAATCACTGACTGATTGTTCAGGTAATCAAAAAATATTTATGTTTCGATAAAAAGTGTAGAGAATTTTTGTCTATCGCCTGTAGTTTGAGTGCTTTATTAAATGTACGTGCAGTAACGGCGTACGAGCGATTTTAAGTGTTATCATTTAATTTGCATTTTATATGAGTTTAAAGTGGTTTTATAGTTATGTCTACACAACAAAATGTAACACCGGGTATGTGAAAAACTATTCAGTACAAAATATTTTAGGTTTTTTGTTTGGTAGTAACAATATTTTGAATTTGCGTAACTACGTTTTTCGACATTATGATTTATTTCACTTGGTTTCGAGTCAAAAGCCTAAAAGTTCATTGCCCCACCTTCCCCCACTGATTTTCTTTTTTTATCTAGTAGTCGACATCGTCTTCTTTTGTTTCGTTAAAAAACTAGCTGCCAAAAAGTGCCAATAGAGTATATGTATATTTTTATTTCAGGTTCGAATTTTACCAAACAAATTTAACTTTGCGGTTTTTTTAGATTTCATTTAGATTTTTACTTACATTTTCTTCTGGGGTGAAAAATATGACGCGGAAATATGTATTTCACATTAGCAAGGAATAGGGAGACCTAGATTTCTCAAAAAACTTGATGCAGTGGAGAGTAATAATATTAATAAATTATTTTTGACCAAAACCAAAAACATGAATTTTCTTTGCAAATTTTCACGTTTGTAATCTGAGTGTAGGTAGGTTCCTACATTTCCAATTTAGGATACTTCTAAAAAAATACAAAATTCTTTTACGGACGACCAACAATTTGATTTTTGCGGCTGAATGGAATTTATAAGATTTATTTTTAAAGATTAAGGTGATTAACAACCTATTGTTGTTTTAAAAAACTATCTTTTGTTCTTTTAGAGTATTGCCTCCTGAACTTACTTACACTCAGATTACAAACATGAAAATTTGCAAAGAAAATTCATGTTTTTGTTTTTGGTCAAAAATAATTTATTAATATTATTACTCTCCACTTCATCAAGTTTTTTGAGAAATCTAGGTCTCCCTATTCCTTGCTAATGTGAAATACATATTTCCGCGTCATATTTTTCACCCCAGAAGAAAATGTAAGTAAAACTCAAAATGAAATCTAAAAAAACCGCAAAGTTAAATTTGTTTGGTAAAACTCGAAACTGAAATAAAAATATTCATATACTCTATTGGCACTTTTTGGCAGCTAGTTTTTTAACTAAACAAAAGAAGACGATTTCGACTACTAGATAAAAAAAGAAAATCAGTGGGGGAAGGTGGGGCAATGAACTTTTAGGCTTTTGACTCGAAACCAAGTGAAATAAATCATAATGTCGAAAAACGTAGTTACGCAAATTCAAAATATTGTTACTACCAAACAAAAAACCTAAAATATTTTGTACTGAATAGTTTTTCACATACCCGGTGTTACATTTTGTTATGTAGACATAACTATAAAACCACTTTGAACTCATATAAAATAAAAATTAAATGATAACACTTAAAATCGCTCGTACGCCGTTACTGCACGTACATTTAATAAAGCACTCAAACTACAGGCGATAGACAAAAATTCTCTACACTTTTTATCGAAATATAAATATTATTTGATTACCTGAACAATCAGTCAGTGATTTTCATTAACTGTGTAAGGGAAATCTCAATTTCGTTACTTTCGACCAATGTCCAAGTTTTTGGCTCAAATACCCCTATGTGCGTCGAGACTGTAGAAACGCTACCTAACCAAGATATAGGCCTTCCTTAGTCAACCAGTAGTGGACTGTTATGGCTGGTACCTCGCCAAAATGTACAAAACTTGGTCATGCTTACGATTGTATGACAAGGTAAACTTTGTTGTTCTGGTTTCAGCTTGCGTTCCTTGAGCAAAGTTGCCTTCATACCGTTACAAAAACACGGTTTTAATACAGATAATCAGCATTTACTTTCAATCAATTAGATCATAAATCTATATTTCGATTGATCCGCCGTCTTAGCAGAATCGCCACGCGAAATCGCTTGCGTACTATTATTTCCAAGACATTGAAGTTTTTTGTCTGCGATGAACAAAGCCTTCTCACAGGTGGACGGCCCCATGATGCCAACACTCTGCCATCATCGCAATCCGTTCAGCCATATAGGCGTAAGGCGAACATACAGGCAGTTTTTTTTTCTCATCAAAGTTATATTAGGATTGTGTAGTATCCTCACGCTTTGTCGGATATTTATTTAACCTACGAGTTAATCAGAGTTATAGTTAGTATCCTGCATGAGAGGTTGCAAATCCTCCCGTCTTCTATCTCCCTCCCACATGTTGATGCTGTCTCGCTTTCTCTCACTGCTGCCACGTTGGATTTTAGTCACGCCTTCTAATACGCCAATGTCGGATAAACTGTAAATAGATAAAGTTATTTTATACTATCCGGGTAATTTCATGCCCATAAATACGCCACAGGGCATCGGAGCCATGTCAGAAAACCTTTTCTAACATCAAGTTTATTATAGGTAAGTTAAATTTGAAACCCACACTTTTGGTAACGACCAAACAAGTTACTGTAATCTAATCTGTGAGAATGGACTGATTAAATGAATAGTGAGTGGGGAGACAACATTATGTGGGGACATCTCACACACTGTCGTACGAGTAAGCAGAGCCTGTAATATGAGTGTCACGCAGCAGATATACATACATATGTAAATAAACAACATTTAAACACAAATTCTTATGACACAATTTTTTTCCCTGGGCTCCATTCGAACCCGTGACCCACAGAGTACATTATAAATCCACGACCTGTGCTTAGAAGGCAGACTTACTATCTATTATGGCATATGGTTTCATATAAATCCGGACAAAAATTCATTGACCTCTTTCTTTTCTTGTAAGTTATTAAAAATAATGTAACGCCAAAATGTCTGGCAAGGTCACAAGCTCACCCCGCCTTCAACTACGGTATGCTAAATTACGTATTTTGCGATAATTTTCTATATTTTTATCGTTTCGTTTGAAAAAAATGTGCGCAGTATATGCAGGCGTTAATGACTTTTTCTTTTGTCCGAATTTAGTTAGTTAGTTCAACGGGCTAATTTTCTGCATCTCGAACCTCAAGCGCGCTCATTTTGCGTGTTGGGTAGGATAACTCACCTCCTCAAAGAAGCCCAGCAACCTGCCCAGGTTGCCGCAGGAATTCGTCTTACATTCGGAGGCCCTCATACGAGTCATCTTCATACAGCTGTAATGTGTTCTTCTTGTCGAAGACAAATTGTTTTGGTATCCTGTCGCACGACGCCTCCAGCATGGGCAGGTCCACGAAGACCTCCCGTAGGATTCTAGTGTGCGGGCTAGTACTAATACCTCCATAGATGCAAAGATCTGAGACGTACCGCTGCAGTAACTGTCTTTTGTTTAATATAGATGTGGAGAGGTGGCAGCCCTAGCATGGCCTCCAGCGCCGCCGTTGGAGCCGTCCTCATGCAGCCTATGATGGCCATGCAGGCCAAACGTTGGAATTTCTGCAGTTTGTTAGAGACTGTAGTTGACCCTGGGCCACCATACCAGAGCACCAGTTTTGTCCGGATTAATATGAAACAAACCATAGGCTATGGTGGGTGAATGAGCAGTGTAATGTTAGTGTAACTTACACTTGCGAGTGTAACTTACACTTGCGAGTCGTCGTCGTCGGCCTGGTTGGGTGTGAAGTAGGGGTTGGCGGCGGCCGGCCGGAACTTGTACCCGGTAAGCACGAAGAACACAAACGTCGCCATCTCGCGGAACATTTCGTCTATCCACGAGTACTGGAACGGTACCGTTATCTACACAACAAAAACATTATGAAACTCATTAGGGTGTTATTTATTATACATGTCATAATATTCGAATTATGATTTCGTTGCTTGCTTGCTTATCGAGTGGGTTTCGAGGTTAACCTACCTCACAAACCCTGGTGTCGGAATTATAGAACCGCCTCAGGCTACCGACATGGCTCCTATAACGACTACATCCGTAGATAGTAGCCGGGACTAACAGTTTCGTCTGCCTTTCGAAGCATGGAATCATCTTTCTTTTCGGACAATCAGGTGATCTGATCAGCCTGCAATGTTCTAACCAAACTGAGGAAATTCTCACAAAGTAATATTTGTTCGACGAGTCTCCACCGGGATTCGAACCCGGAACCTACGTAATGTCAGGCGAGCTATTAACCAATAGACCACGGAGGCTGTTATGAGGAACTGCACGGAAATGATACGTTGGTTCTTCAGCAATAGTTTAGTCTAGGAGCATTCTTGGAGGTGCTTTTACACATATATTCAAGTCATTGAGATTTTGTATTTGGAAGCAATTTACTCGTACATTAGAAACAATCCATAGAAAACGGTGTTACAAGTTGTTATGAAAGACTTTTACGCAAGACAAATGCAACAAAAAACTTTGAATCAATATTCAAAAGAAATTTATTTGAATTTTTTTGTTTTGTACCCTTTAAAGCAAATAAAAATCATAGAACTGTTCAATAGAACTAGTGGGAACAATAGTAGATTGTATCATAAGGGAGCAAAATAATATTTTTACGGCGAGGGCGCTTTTTTGAATCCAGAGCGAAGTGAGGGATTCTAGAGTAGAATCCCGAGCGTAGCGAGGGATTCTTTAGTAGAATCCTGAACGTAGCGAGGGATTCAAAGTACGTCGCCAGAGCCAAAAATATATTTTGCGCCCGAGTGATCACGAGTGATCGAGTGAGCACTCTACTTTTCATCACCTACTATGAGAAAATAAAAGCGCCTCATATTTTATTGTAATATTATTATTTAATAAAACATAGAGTAACAACTAAATTGAAATTAAATAGTATCCTTTATTAAAACAACTAAAAACTTATATTTACATTTGAGACATTTTCGCAATTATGAAAATTTATTGTTACAGTTTTATTAGGAATAGAGATTGTTGTAGATTTTATAATCTGCGTGTTTGAAATGTCCGAATTTGGATCATTTTGATCATTTTGAGGAAAATGTGACGGTGAATCTTTTTTTTTTCATTCATCCGGCGGCGTGACTATGGGCCGTCGTACCAGCCAGTCTTTATTCAAACAATATTTGCGTTCGATTTCTTTGGTGCTGAACACTAAGATGTTCCAAATTCAAAAAGTGCGCGGCAAAGATAATTGCGGCGCACTTATAAAGAGGATTAAAAACTCATTACTGCCCGCTAAAAGTTTCTTATAGAAAACACCACCTTTGGGTGCACATAAAGGCGAACCAAGTCGTCCTTTTCGAATAGATGGGATGAAAACGTATTTTTAGCGCATTTAATTTATAATTTTATGAACCTCGTTTTGCAAATTTTGTTTAGCTCGAATTTGCTCGGAATACATCCTCGCGTTAACCGAGGTATGATGCACTTACCTTGAGCAGAGAAACAATGATCCTTGTGAAGTATATGTAGCACACAACCATGATGTAGAAATGTCGGAACAACTTCAGTTTTCTTAGGTTGATCGCCGCCTTGCCGTCCGTGGTCGACGCGTCTTGCAAGTGTCGGATAGACCTGTGGAAATAGTTACAGGCCGTCAAAAATAAATGAACATAGTCAAGTGGCTATGGCCGTTGACTTCCATTCGGAAGTTCGCACCTCAGCACGAAAACGTACCAATGATTATCCGATCTTCAAATTCATATGTACGTTTATTCGACGCTTTTAAGGTGAAGTAAAAACATCGTGAGGAAACGATTTTACGGAAAAAAAGCAGGGTTTATTGTAGCAACCATTGTTGCTTTTGAACACCACATTGTTATCCCATTTTTGAAGCATTCATGTTCTAAGGATAGATAGTTTATCTACCTACGATTTTTAGTTCATACATAATACATAATATGTATCTTATATATAAAATTCTCGTGTCACAGTGTTCGATACCATACTCCACCAAAACGGCTAGACCGATTCTCATGAAATTTTGTGAGCGTATTCAGTAGGTCTGAGAATCGGCCAACATCTATTTTTCATCCCCAAAAAAAAAAAAAAAACAAATAAAAAAAAACAACGCGGGCGTAGCCGTGGGCGGACAGCTAGTATTTGTATATAACAGATAACAAATAATAATAATTGCCTTCGGCATATTGCAATAACGCCGAGCGTTTGTAAAATGCCGAGTTGTACAATTTGCGGACGATATAGATATAGAGATAGTGTCACTGACCAGACGACCGGGAACAAGATAGCGCCGCAGCAGAGCAGGTCCACGAATATGAACATGTCGCGCCACGCGTTATGTTCCGCCGCGCCCTCTTCGCTCTCCGCTATTATTATCTCGGCCACATTCGCCACCACCTGACAATCAATCAAACAATTTTCATTGTTCCTTTTTGATGTGAAACATGTATATCGGTTAAACTGATTATTGCTATAGAAAACTATTCTCTAAGTACCACTAATAAAGTGTATATTCGTATGATACATCTTGTAGTACGTGTTAAACCATCTGAAGCTATCACAAACTAACTTTACTTTCGATGTTTCACATTTGCGAGACCGAGTAATCGTGCATGTTTTTGCTTACGAGCGATCGCGCGTGAAGTCATATCATAACGAAGCCTCTGCGTTTCAGCTTGCTTTCACTTGTATGCTTACGTATGTCACTTTGCCATTCTGCCATCTGTTCTCCTCTACTGATCGCATTTCTTAACCGATTCTCGTGGGTGAGCAGGTTCGTTAGTTATAGTTTTTTTCGAGTCAATCTTTGGTTTTTATTTTTTTAGGAAAATGACGAAGTCGAGCAGGATCGAATTTAAGTATCCAATTGTTTAGGTAAATATACCCTCTCTTATTTTAAATGTATCATTTTCTAAATCGAAGTCTGTATTGCGTAATGTGTTGCATATTTTAGTGTTGTATAGGTAGACTTCAGTATCACGGCCCCGTAGCCTAGTAGGTAGGTAGTTCGCCTGCCTACAAATCACAGGGTCGCGGGTTCGAATCTTGTGTTTGCCTTGTATCTGGTAGTTGTATATTTATATATGTATGTATATCAGCTGTCTGACACCCATAGTACAGGCTCTGCCTAGTTTGGGGTCAGATGGCCGTGTGTGAGGTGTCCCGCCCGATACATTCATTTATTACAATACAACTAAAATACCTGCAGTGGTATAACGAATATGAAGAGTTTCTTGTCGCGATCCGCGAGGATGTGCTTGATGAAGTTCCAACCGGTTCCCACCAGCACTATCGTCACGAATAGCACCGCGCCTTTCAACCTGCACACAAACAAACGACACCATTCACCAATCAATACAATTCGTCAACTACTAAGGACGTCCGCTAAATCATGCGCGGGTGCCCGCTTACGCTGTTCACTAAGGCATTTAGGCACAGTAAAACCAGTAAGTGCCGCGTCGGTTTAAATGTGTGCGTCCGCGCCGCGCGCCGTGTAGGCACGCACTGTCACGCACACACTAGCACAAAATAAGGGGGAATATGGGGGCGGCAGTATGGGCTCAATGCAAGCGTGTGCGTGACGGCGCGTGCCTACACGGCGCGCTCACATTAAAACCGATGCGGCCAGTTGGTACGGATATAACTTAAGGTCGAAACATACTATGAAAACGCAACGCGATGTGTTGTGTCGACACCCGACGCTCGTCGTGCACATAGGCAACACGCCACGCGATGCTACAACACGTATCGTGTAGCGTAGTATCTCACGAAAGACTGAAGTGTATTGACGTGTCACGGGGCCATGGATTCGATTCTGCTTGAAGACGAGCTAGATGAAGATTTTGAAGAAGATTTATTGCAGATTTTGGGGATATATTTTGTACAGAAACAGTTAATAAAAAAACGACGTACTAGACGCAGACGATACTGGGTTCATGAAATAAATCAAGACAGAGCTATGTATGGTGAATATCACACCCTTTATAAAAAATTGGTTAAAGATAGTGAGAGATATCATATATATTTTCGGATGAATGAAACTGAATTTGAAGTTTTGCATGACTTTATTAAAGATGACATCTACAAGAAAGGAACAAGTTATCGTGATGCTATAAGCACAAAAGAAAGACTGGCAGTGGCTCTTAGGTAAGTACAAAACATTTTCTTTATTATCTATGTCTATTCATTATTATTATAATTAACATAATATTCTCTCAGACTTGTTTCGTTACTTCCGTTTTCAACTTCTTCATAATGTGCTACATTGTCACTTAAATCTTGATGATTCGTTACAAAAAAACGTTCGTTATTATTCAGTGTTCGAGCTGTTTCGGAAAGTACTACATTATCACTCAAATTTTGATTATTTGTTTCATAAAATTGGGTTTTGGATGTTACAGTGTTTTTTGTATTCAGATGTGAAGTATTTGGATATTGTATTGTTTGGTTACGAGTCACACGTAGCGGCGTCCTCAATAGTTGTTCGCGTTTTTCTAACATATTAATTTCGGCATCATGCATGAGTTTATGCATTTGAAACTTAATATTAGCTTGGTCTATCTTAGGTAATTTTTTTAATTGTTTGCTCATGGACAGGAAGAAATAATCTGTTTCATCCATCTCTGACATTCTCTTTTGTCGCGCTTCTTGAGAAGATTTAATAACATTAACCATCTCTGTCACAAAATTGTCTTCATTTCCTTTCTTATTTCGATTTGATGAAGAGGTTGGAGTCGGTGTCCTTACAGAAGAAGAGCTTGGTGTCGGTGTCCTTACAGAAGAAGGGCTTGGTGTCGGTGTCCTGACAGTAAAAGAGCTTGGACCAGGAGTTGCATTAGCACGAGATGATTCGGTTTCATCTGAGAATTGCAACTCTTGTGTTGAATCGTCAGTTATATCAGACAAGTTTGTGATCGTTGGTCTGCCCTCAAGATGAGACCTTAAAAATTCCATCTGTGCTTCGTATTTCCATGGTACAATTTTAGTTGAGGCTTGGCCACTCTTCTTATGGCGTCTCTTAAGGGCATTGGTAAAACAATTTCTCAATTTTCCCCATCGATCTTTGCAAATCTCCACTGGAAAAAAATAAAAAACACATTAATAAATTTATGATTGTATTTTTTTCTTATGTTGCAGATTTTTAGCCACAGGGAATTCATTTCGATCATTGGCATTCAATTATAGAATGGGATTCAGCACCGTGCGAGAAATTGTAAGCGATGTCTGCGAAGCAATTTGGAACAAATTGGGCCCAATATTCATGCCAGAACCCACCACCGCGATGTGGGAAAAATCTGAAGAAGGGTTCAGAAATTACTGGAATTTTCCTAATTGCTGTGGTGCATTGGACGGCAAACATGTGAATATCACTTGTCCAATAAATGGTGGTTCAGATTATTGGAATTATAAAGGAGAAAATTCAATAGTGCTCCTGGCATTAGTGGATCCTAAATACAAGTTCTTGGTTGTAGATGTAGGCTCATATGGAAAAAACAGTGACGGTGGAATATTCAATAAATCTGCACTTGGAGAGTCTTTAGAACAAGGCAAATTAAGAATGCCTGCTGATAAATCTTTATCTCCCGATTTGGAACCATTACCACACGTAATAGTGGCAGATGAAGCTTTTCCCTTGAAGTCGTATTTAATGCGGCCGTATAGTAAGAATGATGTTCGCAATAATGAACCCAATAAAATATACAACTACCGGCTAAGCCGTGCTAGACGTATCGTTGAAAATTCTTTCGCTATTTTAAGAGCAAGATGGCGGGTTTTCGCCAAACCTATGGAAGTACAACCTAATATGGTGGACAAAATTATTTTAGCTACATGTTGCTTACACAATTATTTAGGTATTGATACTTTACCATCTGACTGTCAAACACAAGGTGATAATGAGACGCCATTGGGACCTACAGCTTTGGAGGACTTGGACACCTTACGCAGAAATTCTACACAACATGCTTTTTCTGTCCGAAATAAATTTAAGGAATATTTTAATTCCAACGAAGGGGCAGTGCCGTGGCAAGTAGAAATTGTAAGGAGAGGAAGACAAAATAATTTGTAAATCTGTGTTAAAGTGTATTTTATAATAAATTGAATTGAATAGCAGCTTTGTATTAATTTCAACTCGACGCATTGCTGACAAAAAGGGTCTTGAAAGACAGACGGACGGACAGACAGACGGACAAACAAGGTGATCTTATAAGGTTTCCTGTTTTCCTTTAGAGGTACAGAACCCTAAAAACAAGCAGGTACTTACTAATAAATGTAATTAATGAGGTTACCTATTTTTATGGTAAATAATTAGAAACTGTATAGGTACTGATAGATAGTAGGTAAGTAAATGGGACAAATTACATTTTATTGAAAACTTACCTGTAGTATGCAATTGTTCTGCAATTTCTTCCCAAGCATTATTTCGAATACAATGATCACGATAATGAACTGAACTCATATCATATAACACTGAGTACCGTTTCACTAATTCTATTAATTCTTCATCCGACATTTTAAACCAATTTTTAAACAAAAACTAACAAAAAATATCTTTTCTTTTAAGATAACCTTAAAAATGTTCTCGAAAGAACGCGTGGCGTCGGGTGTTAACTAGAAACACACTGCGCTGATTCGTCGGGTGGCGTGTCCTCCCCCTCTCCCGGCAACACGCTGATCCAAATCGGTTGGATGTTGCGGCGTGTGGTCACATAGCGTGTTGTCTATGCGCTTCTGACTATACTAAATATATGGAATTGATAAGTACTGACATGCGTCGGGTGGCGTGGCGTCGTGTCACGTTTTGGTAGTATGTTTGCACCTTTACTGTTCTGAGGTATTCACCAGCGTAAGCTGAACACACGCGCGCTCGCCAAGCGGGTAAAACTTCTTGTCACCAAAGCAAGAGGATTAAATTAAAAAAAAATACAGGAGGTAAGATAGACCTATAGATTACAAGAAAACCAATAAGACATTTGGTACCTATTTAAAGTAATCTAGGGTATTTGAGGACGGCACGGTAGCTTAATTAGTAGTAAGTCTACTTTCGAAGCATAGGGTCGCGGGTTCGAATCCCGCCCAGGGGAAACCGTCTTACATACGTGTACCAAATTTCAATTCAATCGGTCCAGTAGTTTCGGAGGAAGTAAGCGCTGACAAACGGACGGACATATACCACCCGAGCGATCTTATAAGGGTTCCGTTTTTCGTTTTTGAGGTACGGAACCTTAAAAAGAACAAAAAGTTTGTCTTGAGTGAGAGTTCGTCATATTAGAATTAAAACTAACCTAAAAACGACCCTACCCTTTCATTTAGCAGACAAGGTTTTTGTAAAACCTAATAAAATAATGTTGCCTTTTTTATATTAAACACATGTGTAAAAAGTCTTGCATGAAACATCCCAAAGAAGACTTTTTAGCCACATATTCAACGTTCATAATAATTTCAAAGTTAAAGTATTTATTTTTAAATTACTTAGTTATGTCACAATCTTTTGTGGCGAGTTCAGAATTTTGGCTGTCTTCTGTGGAAAAGAACTCGCCGAAAGAAACTCCACAAGCGTTGCTTTTCAAAATATTTTTACAAGATATAAATTATCATTTTATACAATTTTATTAATATAACAATGAGTGCAAACGAAATATCCAATTAGAGGAATGCAACCGTCAAAGTAGAAAAACTAAACTTAAAAGTAATACTCACAAGTGCGTAATGTAGTACAAAATCGCCCAAGCGGTGACATGCTCCCCTTTAGTCTGTATGAAGTGGTAGTTGATTCCGTGGAAGGCCAGCGACAGGGCCTTTAGGTAGACCAGCACGCACATGAAGATGTGGATGCGGTATACAGGGTGCTTGCTGGTCTTCAGAAGGAACGTCCAGAAACCGGCGCTCAGGAAGAACACAAGAGACATCATGCTGTATAGGGCCGGGAGCGGCATCTCACCCGCTGACAGGAAGTTGCCGTCGTTGTCTTCGTATATTTCTATCTGTAATATTAATATGACTTATAAAGCGCAGGACCGATCATTGTGGAGGTCCTTGCAGGCCTTTGTTCAGCAGTGGACGTCTTTCGACTGAGATGATGATGATGGTAAAGCTTGTCTAGAAAAATAAAGAAATATAAAAAAATCTAAATCTTCTTGGAGGTGCCAAATGATTTTTGTTACTGGCAATTATTGTCATTATAAAACAGAGTTCTATTTCCGCCATATAGCGAGGAATTTTATTTTTCTAGCCGAGCTTTACTCTTTCTTTTACTATTGGTATTGACGGACCTATTTCCGCAACTCGACAACTAATGCGCCAATTTAAGTATTATTTTTTATCCTGTCTTTTTTTAAATTACTAGAGAAAATTTATTCTTAAAACTTTACCAATATTAATTAAATGAATAATCATAATACAATTAGCATAATCAAGTTCGTATCTTTTACGCATTCTTGAATAATATAACAAACAAACAACGTAACAGGGTTGCCGGCCAAAAGATAGAGAAACTTATAGTAAACAGAACCGAGAAATAATAAGAAACGGTAAGGAAAATGTAAAGATTACTTAAATTTAAATTTAACAAATAATAATTAAGTTGTTTTTATGTACAATATATAAATTACATAAGGATTAATAAACAAAATAAAAGATGACAATATACTACAGAACGCTAAAGGATACATAATGAGGCAAGTTATAATGGTAGGAAGAGGAACACATAGGGACTGGAGGGATGTTGTGACGTGACCTTACCATGACGTTGACGGGCGTAGCCGGCTTGCCGGCGCGTTGGCAGTTGTGGAAGTACAAGTTGTAGAGACCCTCTTCTTTGTCCGACGCCACATACATAGCGAACTGGCGAGCAAAAGTCAAAGTCAAAATATTTTATGATCAGAAGTTAAGAATTTTTCTCAAAACAAGGCTAGCTCTCTTTCTCTTTCTCACACTAATAAACAAGTATAAACGATATTAGTTTGAAAAGAACTGGCAGGTTCACGCAATGTATGCTCTGCTGTGTGGAAAAATCCTCCGCAAAAAATCCTCCACAGCATCGCATCTTTTGTTCTTTTTTCTACAATGAAAAAGTACCTATTCAATAATGGGATCTTTATACAATTAACTCTCGTCTTTAAACTTCATTTCAGCAAAAGACTAAAGAGTTTCACAAAAAAATGGGCGGATGTTTGATTCTCCTTCATGCAAAAAGTACAGGTCAAACTTATACATCAAAAGAACACATGGGCTATTTTTAAATAACTAAATTTAATCACAACGCGAGGGTATACAGAGTGAGTGACCAGCTAGATAGTATAATATGTACGTACGGTCTCCTGCATAGAAAACGGACCCCCCTATCGTAAGCGGCGGGTAGTCACCGCTTACGACAGGAGATTCCGTTTTCTTTGCAGGAGACTGTACACCATGAAATTTAACTGGTTGTTTATCTACAACATAGTCGTAGTACACATAAAACTTAACAATTTTTCCTAAGGAACATAAGTTGAAATCTCAAATTAAGGCGGGGCACCTTGAAAATTTTAGTGTGTTTTGAATCGATGATCCTTGTAATTTGTACAAGTAGGTATTATGATTTTCAGATATACATAACTTGATCATATAATCTAAATACTCATCTGATTGGAAACACGTTTTCTCAACATTTTATCGATAGAAAATCGCGTCAAAGTAACACCTTCTATTATCTTTTTTCACTTCCTATAGGTAAACGGCAACGTACTAGACGTTGAAACTTAGTTACAAGTATGGTATTCAACCTTACTAAAATCTAGTCTAGAAACATTTTTATTATATGTAGTACTTTTTCTATAAATGGGCTCACAAGAACTTGGCACTTACGCTGTTTAGTTCTAGCGCGCTAACAGCACACCTTTCTCGGTTCCACATGTACGGTACCGCTTAGCGCTATTACTGTCCTGCATTGCCATCAGTGGTCCGTTTACTTTGCCGCGCAGATAAACCACGCCTCTACTGCGATTTTAAGTTTTTCGAGGTGCCGCCTTAAAACTATTTTTGTCATACAAAATGGCCGTCACGTAACTGAAGTTTTTATAAAAATACGAATTTTATTTTAAAGATTTCAACCTATGTTCCTTAGGGAAAGCTTTTCAGTTTCATGATTACTACCACGATTTTGCGGATAAACAACCAGTTAGATTTCACGGTGTATATTTTAGGTTAATTTAAATATCTTTTAGACTTACACTGGTATTGTAAAAATCGTAGCCATCTCGCGTCTCCTTAGTGAGGTTCAATACTGCGTTCGAGCATTGCGACAGCACCTTTGGATCGCGAGAGTCTTCAGCTGAAACCGACACAAAAATAGTAACGTACATTCATATTTCATAAATGGAGTATAAAGTCCTATTTCTATGGAATTTGCCTGTATGTTAAATGAAAATGTAAAAAAATGCAAACAAAATATATAACTTTGTGAGACTTTCCCCAATTTGGTTAAACCTATGATTCTGTGTTTCGGAAGGCACGTACCAACAGATTTAAAAAAACTTATAAAACCTTATTATAAGGAGATTATGAAGTGCTTTTTTAGTCTAATTTAAAACAACGTTTTCTTATTACAATAAGTGATACCCTAATAGACTGGGAGACGGTTGTGCTCGATACCTTCACGATGATAAACAAGCATAGCAGATTAAGACACCCCCCACACTAGCGTCTTTCGAACGTCGACGTCGTGCGTCGCGCATACAATCATCCGCGTCCGTCTTTTGTTTCACTCGCCTTGCTGCCTATGATTGTACGCGCGTCGTCGTCGTGTGTCGCGCATACAATCACCCGCGTCAGTCTTTTGTTTCACTCGCCTTGCTGCCAATGATTGTACGCGCGACGCACGACGTCAACGCTCAAAAGACGCTAGTGTGGGGCGTCTCTAAGACTCACCAACAAGAGAACGCCTTCTCCTGTTGAGGAAGAAGACCTGTGACTGCCGTTTGATCCGCTCCTGGATCGCAGACCGATTGTGATACAGGTGCAAAGCTGCCACATCTCCTTTGCAGGTTATATTCAGTCTGCAAGATTACAATAACGCGTTAGTAATACGAGTATTTATTGGCTACTAGCTTTACGCCCCGCGGAATGAGGTATTTCCCGCGGTAAAAATAAGCCTATGTCACTCTCCATCCTTTTAACTAACTCTCTGCCGAAAATCAAGTCTATTGGTTGCTTAGTTAGGGCGTGAAGGACAAACAAACACACTTTCGCATTTATAATCTTAGTATGGATACGGATTGACGACCTTGTAGGCACATTGATAGTACGTCTGCAAATCCCGCCCAGTGCAAAAAATTCGTGTGATAAGCACTTGTGTTTACCTTGTGTCTGGATGTTATATAAGTATGTATATCAGCTAATAGACACCCATGGTACAGGCTCTACCTAGTTTAGTGTCGGATGGCCGTGTGTGAGATGTCCCACATATTTATTTATTGTATACTAGCTTTCCACCGCGGCTCCGCCCGCGTTACCGTAATTCGTTTTTTCCATAATTCTGACACCAGGGTTCGTGAGGTAGGTAAAGTTTGGAACCCACAAGATAAGCAAACACTGTTAAGATGTTCAAAGATATTATTATATACCTCAAATTAGTGAAGTCCATTTTTAAAAACACGATGGCCGGATGCTGGGGCGAGATGAAGGTGTTCTCGTTGGGCAGCAGGAAGCAGGACTCGGTGTGGGCTTCCAGGTAAGGGTTGATGGCGTCGTTCACCGTCCGGTCGAGGGTGAAGCCGAACTGAGGGCATTAAGGAATTTTACAATCTATGCGCCAACATATGGCGGGGCAGCGAAAGGCGGGCGGAAAGAAAAACAAAAGACAAACGCCATAGAAGTTGGTCGCGACCTCCAATAATTCATATTACTGTGAGTGCGGTTTGCGGATGTGTTTTCTATTATGCTAGTATAATTTAGTAGTTCAACGACTGAGGGCGGAACCATCATCCGTCATTCATTTCCAAACATTTCAATATTCTACCTACATTTAATTTAATTTCAATATGGTACCAGGCGATTGGTGATTTATTAGTAGTAGGTAGTACTAATTTTAAGCTTGCCTGGTACGTAATACATGTACTGTACACCATTTTACATTTATTTATTTTTCTAGTGTGCAATTCTATTACAATATACAGGTAGATTACTAAATGTTATAAGTGAGCGGACCATATTGCTCGAAGAAATAACAATCGCTCTGGGGCAAAAGGGTTTTTGAGTAGCGACCATAGGATAGGCAAGAAGCCACTGGATTTTAAGAAGTTAAGAGCGGTCGTTATGGAGAACCATAGGAACTTTTATCAAATACTATGATGATGATAAAGTTTTAGAAATGGTAATTATAGGAAAGTAATACTAACTTAGCCGCAAGCTGTTACGATGATAAAGATAAAAATAAAACAATCCACCGACGCTCGCTGCATCGATTTGCAAAGCTATAATGTAATTATTCGCATTAGCAATGTTAGTTGCACTTAGCAGGTTTACGATTTAGTTTGTAGAATATTTTGTCGCTATTTTCTTCTTTCTTTATTTCAACGCCCAGGCACACGACGGTCAAGACCGGTGAAGCTTGATACGTCGTACTTTTTCGACTCAAGCGTAGGTCAATTAAAAAAAGGGTATTTTCTTCCGAAATTCAGTACACAGCAAGCGAGCTGCTCGTGTGGGGCGGGCCGCGCGCTGCATGTAGACCGCTCTTTCCCAGTGGGCACTTTGGGCAAGTGCCCAGGGCCCCGCGATCGATAGAGGATCAGATACAAAGCCACCCTCGATTTAGATACAAAGTCCCTATTTCCTGTTATATCACCAAACGATAACCAGTATTTATTACCAAAAACCTTATATTAAATCGAAGATCTGAAAGATTTTTTTTGAGTAGGTACTTCGGTGCAAATTGAGGTTTTTTTTATTATAAATGAATGATAGTGTTTTGTCAAAGTCATAGGGGCCCCACTATGCTAATATGCCCAGGGCCTCCAATAGGTTAAAAACGGCTGCATACGCCATACAGCTCGTTTGGTGTGTACGCGCTAAATCTGCATTGCGTCCGGAAAAAACCTTAAGTGTGCGCCCAGGGTAAAGTTCGACCAGAAAAATAAAAACTTCGCTATATTGCGGAATTGAATGGCGCCCCCAAAGGGTCTTTTATTTTTTTGCTCTGGTTTTACATGCATACCGTACATAAGAGAACTAAAACATTTTGCCAGCTCTTTTTCCCAACGGAGTGATCTGGGGCTCAGGTAAAGAACAAATTACTGTTAAAAAAATATATGGACTAACTGATGTAAAGTTGGTTAAAAATACAGGGGAGGTGTGTATTCCTTTGAAAGTTCGGTAATAAGTGTTATAACCAAAACGGTAATTAATAATAATAATAATAATAATAAGTAGAGCTATTTAGAACTAATTAAGATTTATGATTGCAAATCAAATTAAAATCGTATAAAAACAGTAAAAATACGACATCATAAGTTTGTATTGCCTGTATTTCTCCATTTAAAATATTGTTTTACTTTTCATAATCTTATTCAAGAGCCAGTCAACATAATTATTATTTTAAAATTAAATTGAAAACTTCCATATTGTTATATAAATGAATACATTTCATTTGCTATTCTCCATATTATAGAAATAACAATTTTAAACAAATTCGCTTCGCTTTACAATTGAAATCTTTAGATTTTGCGTTTGATATAGCTTAATGCATATCAAAAGCTATATAAGACTGAATGTATCAATACGAGCCAAACAACTGAGTAAACATGGACTGTATGTTATGTACTGTGAGTACATACCACTAAATTGCTAGTATTGATTTGATACAATCATCTTGTATTGAATGTTCAATTCAGGCCACATTATCTTGATTCGTGCCGGAGAACAATACAAACGCCACGTAATATATAACTGGCGAAAGACAAATAAAGTTAAAAATCATTATTTGTAATTCCATACACAAAAGGCTATGGAAAAGACCATACTGCATCATTTTAATAAATTATTGAAACATAAAAAGCTAAATTATTTATAAAACAAATACATAATGAGTTTATTAGCTATTATAGTAACACTTACTGAAACAAAAAAAATAGTAATAATATAAAAAAAAATATATAATTATAATGAAAACCGATTTATCAGTACAATTAATTTTTCCATTCTCAATCTTTTTTTCTAAAATAAGATTTAATAAGAAATTATGTCTAAGAATATACCTAGGTACCTATTTAACATTATCGAAATCGGTCTATGCCTAGTGCTGCTTTTTTTTAAGTTAAAAATAGTTAGCTTGTCTGAATTTTGTATTCTTTTTAGCAGGTATGCAGCTGCATGTTTTCTTATAATGGTACCTTGGTCATAAAGTGTGGTATACAAGCATGAACAAATACGTTTGGCCATATACAGTAATCTTACAGGCATCCAATCGTATGACACTATTATTCAGTATTCTGCACATAGAAAATTACATATGTGCAAAATACTGAATAATAGTGTGATAGAAAATTAGGATTATACCTATATTTCTGTGTAGATTTAGCTTACAGATTACAAATAGTTCATGTCATAAAATATAGTCATCCAACACCATCATCATATCCCGTAGTCCCCGCCTATATTTTTTATTTTTTTTTATTGGCCTGGCCTATGCTTGTGTCGAAAAGGTACGACCAATCAAGCTTCACCGGACTTGACCGTTGCCATTCCGTCATATAGTACTTAGTATTGATAATATTACCTCTCCATCAACAGTTCCTTGGGGAAGCTTGAAATTGACCATGTGGACATCAAGGATCCCCCTTTGGTAGAAGCCAAACGTTGTTAAATCCACATAGTGACGTTCATCATTCTAGGGAAAATAAAATAAATTAAATTAGTTGCTGTGGCAATTGACTCAAGCATAAACCACCAGTATCATAAATTCGAAAAAGATGTTTATCAGTTTGAACATACTAATACTTAAAATAATAAATATAGTTTGTACTTTATAGTTAATTTTATAATGAGGAATAATATTTTGCTTTAAGAAGACACATAAAAAATATATATTAGCTTACTTATAAAAAGATAAAACGATTGTAAACATAACATTACATAAATTCAACATATTGATGTTCGCCGGGGCGGCAATGCCTGACTTTTTTGCGATTGTCAGGGCTCGTATAGCTTTTTTTTGGGAGAGATTGCGTAGCTCGGACAAAATGCGTTGACACAGGACCTATCTAGCTAGGACTAGATCCGTCATATAGTATGTATGTAGGTCACAGGACCTATCTAGTCCTAACTACGTCCTAACTAACTAGTCCTAACTAGATAGGTCCTGTGTCAACGCATTTTGTCCGAGCTTTTGGTAAAGCATTGGATTGCAATGCATAGGGACGCGAACAAAAGCTAATAGTTTTAGTTTGCAATTTTTACTTTTACTTTTATTTATATTTATTATATTATTAATTATTTATGTACTATTGTACCATGGGTGTTTTGCCTGAATAAAGAAATTATTATTATTTTCTTTTTACTTTTTTTTTCTCGGCTTTTACCAGTAATTTTTAATATTTCCGTTCACGGGCCTTGACCAAGTAAACGGAAAAATTAGGTCTGTCAGTCAGTCACGTCTTCATCTATTTGGAGGAATTTGCGAACTTATTATTATTATTATAATAATGCTTGAGCACCAGCTATACCTAATACTTACATATCTTACTAATATTAAACATACAAAAGTAACTCTTCATATATAACTAGATGGCTACATTTCACTGTAGGAAAATCACAGATATACCATAGATATTAGATATACCATAGATAATACAAGTATTACGATTTGTATTTAGTTAGAGCAAGCGTGCCAAATTTTACCACCTTCAGTAGGACCTCACAGCTGAAATACAAAATGGGTGCTTGAATTTTTAAGGTTCCGTAGCCAAATGGCAAAAAACGGAACCCTTATAGATTCGTCATGCCTGTCTGTCTGTCTTTCTGTCCGTCCGTATGTCACAGCCACTTTATTCCGAGACTATAATAACTATACTGTTGAAACTTAGTAATTAGATGTATTCTGTGAACCGCATTAAGATTTTCTTACAAAAATAGAAAAAAAAACAACAAATTTAGGGGTACATAGAATTGAAGCTAAAAAAAACATTTTTCATCATGCGTGTGGGGTATCTATGGATAGGTCTTCAATCATACTTAGGTTCTTAATAAAAAAAAATCTAAACTGAATAGTTTGCGCGCGAGACGCTTCCAAAGTAGAAAAATGTGTGCTAACTTCTGAAATAAGAGAATGATAAAACTTAAAAAAATATATGATGTGCATTACCATGAAAACTTCCAACGAAAATTGGTTTGAACGAGATCTAGTAAGTAGTTTTTTTTAATACGTCATAAATCGTAAACCGCAATTTACCTTTCACTATTATTAAAACATTGATCAAAGTCACAACAAACTACAAAAACTTTTATATTATGTTACTGGCTGCTATAGAACCCTTCATGGGCGATTCCGATTCGCACTTGGCCGCTTTTTTTGAGTTACTGCAATTAATCATCATGACACAAGATATTTTATTACTTTATGCGGTACTCTGAACACAACAACAGACCCAGTTTGTTAGTACAACGGGCTATTTTCTGCAACTCAATGTCAAATGCTTCTCTTATGCATGTTCCAACCAACCAGATAAAACATGCAAAGTTGATGTATTTGCCTCATCTATGGTATATCTATATATCTGTGAGGAAAATACCCCATTTCCATAGGAAAAAATATAACAGGCAACCATGGTTTGCGTTCCCATTGAGGGACCACATGGAATTTTAAGCTTTTGTTTGAATGTGTCAGCCATTAATTTGTAAAAGTAGTCTAGTTGAAATTTACAACTGCTATAAATAACTTCTTTTAGTAAAACATTTGTAAGACTAATTTATAAAATATCAGCCTTCCTCGTTCAATGAATAAGAAAAACAACATTGCAAAAGGAGGTCGCTCAATCGATCACCATAACTTCACATTGTTTGGGAAACGCAATGGAATTTGGAATTTTCCCTTGAGACTTTCTGGTATGATTGTAAATTTAATATCTAGTTTGTAAAAGAAGTCACTCAAAAGTTACAGTCGATTAAAGGTGGTCTCCGCCAATTGAAACATTTTTCACAAGAAAAAAACTATTTACAAAGCATTCGGTATTCAAATAGATGAATGCTAATAGTCCATTCTTTAGTATTTTTTTTTACTAATGATCACTTTACTAAACAGTCTCAAAAAACGCCCCGTTTAGGTACAAATAATAACCAAAATACTGCATAGAAATACTACGGTCGAGGTGACCACACCAAGGGGTTTTTTTAGGATAAGTACTACCAGCTTTATATGGTGTGATTTAGTTGCACTCCTTTTTCATTACACAGGGAAGGAAGATGTTATTTATAGAGGCTAATGAGGATACCGAACATGCTAGTGTTAACTATTATTACCTTATCTCTAACAACTCAACATATGCTTTATAAATTATTGGCATTCAATGAAATTCGGCCCTCGGCACTGTGAGACGGTTTTAAGCACAAAATGATAGTAAAACCTATGCTCTACAGTAAATTGTTTATCCGCATAATTGGTTACCATTTACAATTATTTTAATAGTAAATAAAATTTTCCTTACCGTCAGTGGTAATTTGTGAATTCTGCATGTTACTGTCACGGCGGATAATACGATGCCTAATAAAACCCTTTTCACCGCAAAATACATGTTTCATGACTAGATAAATTGTGATTATTTATTGTAAAACAGCTTAAATCTAAATGAAAATATATTTTTTCTCGACGACAACGCACTTCAAAGAGAATCCAAAATCGTCTAAAAAAAATACCTGTGCAAAATCCAAATCAACATCACATTTTTTTAAGTTCTTTTATCCCTTAAGGAAAAGGCAAAGGGTTCAAAGACTATATAGCCTAGTCATAATTAATCTTAAACGTCTTCAGTTCATTTTCTTGTCAGTTGTCTGTCTTGTACATGGACATAGGGGCATATTACATTATCAAAGATCTTTGATCAAAGAGACTCAAAGATCTATGAGTCAAAGATATTTGACAGTGTAATGTAGACATATGATTCAATTTGATCTTTGATCATAGATTTTTGACATTTGTTGTTATGGCTGGTTTACACGTATTAAGTGACGAAGTAATTAACTAAATTTTAACTTAATTCTTGCGTGCTTGCTTAATTTTAACCACTTAAGAGCTCTTTAGTCACAAGTGGTAAGTAAACGATTAAGTGGTTAAGTGAACAAGTGAAATAGAATCTAGTCTATTTTTGATTAAGTAGCCGCGCCCGCCTCCCGCACCGCTTGCATTCCCCGGTAGGCGTGCGTGGCTTTCTACTAAACTGTCATTTAGTTATGTGTGAACTCAAAACAATTTAGTGAAGTACTTATGGCTGGTTTACACGTATTAAGTTGTTAAGTAGTTAACTAAATTTTTAGTTAAAATTAACTTAATTTTAAGTAACCGATCGTTTACACGCTTGTCTAACTTATGCACTCTTTAGTTCACTGTACTACTTAAGTACTTCACTAAATTGTTGAGTTCACACGTAACTAAATGACAGTTTAGTAGAAAGCCACGCCTACCGGGGAATGCAAGCGGTGCGGGAGGCGCGGCTACTTAATCAAAAATAGACTAGATTCTATTTCACTTGTTCACTTAACCACTAAATCGTTTACTTACCACTTGTGACTAAAGAGCTCTTAAGTGGTTGTTTACACGCAAGAATTAAGTTAAAATCAAGTTAAAATTTAGTTAATTACTTCGTCACTTAATACGTGTAAACCAGCCATTAAGTAGTACAGTGAACTAAAGAGTGCATAAGTTAGACAAGCGTGTAAACGATCGGTTACCTACTTAAAATTAAGTTAATTTTAACTTCAAATTTAGTTAACTACTTAACAACTTAATACGTGTAAACCAGCCAGATTGGATCCAATACGGTCATAGAAACAGGTGTTGCCAGTTACTTTTTATTTTTTCTACTCGGAATTTAAAAGCAAATATAAAAACAAAGAGTTTTTAATTTCTTGTTCGTTAATATGTTTCAAATATTGTAATGTAATTCTTTTTCTAATTATATACTTGCATAATCTTGCTGTCCAAATTTTAAATAACAGAAAACAAGCCATACTAAAAATTACGATGTCTTAGAATTCGCTGAGATCTGGTAACCCTACCTAACGTCAATACCTGTCATCAATCTGTCAAATGCCGAAACAATAAGTACCTACGTGAGATAAGATCAAAGAACTTATATAGTGTAATACATAGATATGATTCAAATTGTCAAATAAATAGGATCAAATATATGATCATATATATGATCAAAGATCTTTGATAATGTAATAATATGCCCCTTAGTAACATAGTTACACTTAGTGTAACTATGGTAATTCGTCCAAGGTCTTGTCAGTCTTGTATTGTTTGTCTGTCAGTCACTTCCTTCACTCACTTCACTTGTTTGTCTGTTCTGTGGAGTTTAACGCGGGAATCGAGAGGAAATGGCGGGTTCATTGTTTCGTCCTTTTTAAAATTAGTTTTTCATGGTAATTGTTGTGTTAATATGGTGGAATTAGTGCGATAATGTGCCGTTAAAGAAGAACTATTCAATGAAAGTGAGAAATAATGTGTGGTTAGCTGTTTCTGGTTTGATACCCCGCGTTAAACTCCAGTATCATTGGAATGTAAGAACCACCTTTGCATTTCAATGATCCCGTAACAAGAAATGAAACTACTGAAAACGTTTAACATGGATGCAAGAAATTACTAAAGACGGACGACGAAATAAAACTGAAGAAATAATGACTGAAGATGAAGACATTAAACTTGACAAAAAATGCAAGAAACTACTAAAGTCTAGGCTGTATGGGCTTAGATCCCTTTGCCTTTCCCATAAGGGAGAAAGAAACTAAAAAAAAATATGTCTGTCTGTCACACACGCCACGCCACACACGCACGCACGCCATGCCATGCACGCACGCACGACACGCACGCACGCACGTGTGGAGAGTGTAGTACGGCACTACCACAGTATAAATATAGTATGTACTACGTACAATACAGTAGGATAACTGTTCATTCGTGGTTCATTCATTCGTAAAAAAATTATTACAGTGGTTTGGTTCAAGTTTGGTTGGTTCCTTTCCTTCTGTCTGATGAAATTTTGAATTGCTCATTTCAGAGCATTTATGAATATTACTCTTCAAATAATTTATTACTTGCCGACCATATTTCCAAAATTAATAGTATTGTCGAACTTTGAAGTCATTTACGCAGACCAATAAACCTTTTGCCGTTTATTCCATAAAGTTGACTTCAGTCTTCAGTATTGTTTTTGAGAATAGAAGAATAAGTGAAAGATATAAAGGAGAAACAATGAAGCTCACATGGCGCTGCATGTTTACTCCACGCCTTTATAAGATCTACAGAGATGGACCTAGAGACGTAAGAATTTTACTCTTATCTTACATTCAAACCACAAGACTTGTACCTAGTATAATAATTATGAGTGCCCATTTACATTTGCTGCACACTCCCTCATTGTATTGCTATGAACAGCTTGTTTCCTACACTAGGCCTGTAACAGATAAGTGAACTTTGGTCTGTTAGAAAATTATATGATTTGCAAATTATACTGAACTAGCCTTCCGCCGCGGCTCCGCCCGCAGTTTTTTTTTTTTCATAATTGTAAAGCCCGTGATTGTTGCTACCCGACCATATTTTTTTTGTATCGGTACCATTCCCATAGGAAAAGTAAACAATGTTTATATGGAAAAACTTTATACCTACGTGTTTTGCGAATTTTGCCCTAAAATTTAGTTTTTTTGTATGGCCGCCCTATTTTATAATTCCGAAAATGAATTCTTTGTTAACGAGTTATTCGAAAATGATACCACCAAATTTGTCATAGTACCTACATACGGTTTTAGAGATATAGCGTCAACAAAAAGAGCGGAAAATCCAACTTCACCCCCCTCCCCCCGGCTTCAGAGGGAGTACAAGTTATGGGTCCCGGTGGATTTCTACTTAGGATCACCTATTCTATCTACAACCATGCCAAGTTGTCGACTCATCCAATAAAAAAATTTTACCATACAAAGATTGCAATAAATCCACTAATAAACAATATTTCCTACATTTCAGGAGCGTGTAATTCAAAAACGGTTAGGAATATGAAAAATTTATAAAGAATAAGACCTTTGACCCCCCCCCCTCCCTCCAGCTCACCTCCTAGACGTCAGGACTTTTAGTATGTTTTATCCCTAAGCACTCTGAATAAGTTTCCGAAGAAATCACTTAGGCTCCCGCTCACGCACTCTACACCCTCCTTTGAGCCATTTGTTAACCGAACTATTACTAGATCTTGTTCAAATCAATTTTCGGTGGAAGTTGAAGTATTTATAAAACCTATATTATTATTATTAGTGTAGATATACACATGTTTCGTCTCAGTTGACTATCTGACCCATGTCTCAAGATAATTGGGAGAGTTTATATATATACTGACAGCAATTAGTTTCTGCCAGTATCTTTTCTTTCATCGGTCCAAAACATCATGATAATTTACTACAGTTGCTATAAAGGAATATTTATGCTGGGGCAACATTGTGCGGCATTGCAGCCAGCAGCAATCCACATCTATCTATCAATATATATAAAAGAAAGTCGTGTTAGTTATAACACTTATAACTTGAGATCGGCCATACCAATTTTCATGATCTCTGTTTTAATTTATTCGTCTCCATCCTGGTCAACATATAGGCTAATAAAATATTGATTTAAAATTGCAACTAATTGCAAGTAGTTTATTTATAAATTCTATCTGTTATCCAGAGCTACTACCAACCAAATACTCTGGAGAAGTGGGGTGACCGGATCATTTCATCTGTAAGTGCACTTTTGAATCAGCATATTTAATTTTTATAATAAAATATGAGTAAAAGTATGATTCCAATTTGTATGAAATATGTTTTCAGGCCCATACTATAATGAACATAGGCATTTACACATCACCGTTCATTTGCCTGTACATCTATCGCAGAGCATTTACTTTAGAAGAAGCAAGGGGCATTATGCGACTAGTGGGATGTGTCGGTTGCCTCATCGCAATATCCTTTTTGATGAGAGGTCTTGGCCGAGCTTCGAATCCGAAATATCTGGAGTTCCTCAGGGCAATGACAGATGCCGGATCTGACACAAAAACACACATTGACAATCTTCGTAGATACGATTTCGACTTTCGCTACTGGCCGGTTTCCTATGCTGCGCCTCTCAACGTTAAGTAAGCATATTTATGGGATATTTTAATGGGATATGTATATATATTTTTAGTTAAGTAAGTATATTATATTAATGGGATTTGCAGATTTTTTGTTGGAATTATTCAGTTGTGATTGATTATCCATTTATAATGTCTCTGACACTATTATTTTACGGTTCGTTAATAGCACGTATACAGGGCGTCCCATGGCTATGCCACATGGAGGGAAAGTACCTTAAATATTGTAGATAGAACATTTTACTGAAAGAAGACATTATTTTATTTCTGAAAACTATTAAAACTGCATTAATACATTTTTTAATAATTACATGGTTGGACCGGGAATCGAACCCGCTATACGAGAAAAAAAAGCATCCTGTAGTTTTATCATACCGATCGAAAGGTTTCATCATAAGGATTATTTTTTGCTAAATAACATAGTGTCAGAAATGAAAGGAAGAATATGAATTTTAACATTTTTAATACAAAATTTATCAATTTTATCAAATGCTCAAAATGACCCCCACGCTGTTGAATACAAAGTCGCACTCTTTTGATTATTTCACTCCCTGTCGATTTTTTTATATTATTGTGGTGGATATTTAGAATAATACGTCTAAGTTCTGTTTGTTGCTCGTGGACACTTTCATACCGGTTCTAGTAAACTAAATTTTTTTACATAACCCCATTACAACATATAATTATATCAGGGTTAGATCTGGCGATCTTGGCGGCCACATCAAATGTTAAAATTCATAGTCTTCCTTTTATTTCTGACACTATGTTACTTAGCAAAAAATACCCTTCGATTGGTATGATAAAACTACAGGGTGTATTTTTTTTCTCGTGTAGCGGGTTCGATTCCCGGTTCAACCATGTAATTATTAAAAATGTATGAATGCAGGTTTAATAGTTTTTAGAAATAAAATAATGTCTTCTTTCAGTAAAATGTTCTATCTACAATATTTAAGGTACTTTCCCTCCATGTGGCATAGCCGTGGGACGCCCTGTATACGGTATAGTATGTATCCCCACCAGTTCCACTAACTGATGTAAATATCCTAAAGTAAAAAATAAATACTTTGACTTTTACTGACAATCGAGGTGCATGAGCTTTTATCGACCACGCTGGCCAAGTGCGCGTTGATCATCTCACACAACCTTATTCGATCCATACGAGCAAACAGGCTGACTTTGTAATTGGCGCTCGCAAACATCGTGCGAGTTACTAGTATACAGAATAATATCTTGATCGTACGTAACGAAAATGCGTCGTTTTAAATAAGACAGCGGAGGACCATTAGGTTCAACTTACTGGTGCAGAGTAGAAGCGACGCCGTCAGTCACAGCGCCCGAACCAGTTTAGAGACTTTCGAGTGGTTGGCGTCTGAGGCGTCGTCGTCGCTGCGCTCGAGTAACGTCCGGTAAAGTGCGTCGACGCGCGAAACACATCGATTCCAGCCAAGCGTGGATATGCGCGAAATAAGAAGTAAAATTACCTAGTCGATATGACCAAAATTGAATGGTTCGAATTTTATATTAACTGGTGACTTGGTGAGGTAACGCAACGATCTTCGAAATGTACTTGTAAATTATAAATTTGTAAACTAGGGGCCTACTAGTTATAAGTTTCCAACCTCGCACAGCTTGCACTCGTAATTGCAACAAGCAACTGAATTGTTGCAGATCATCCTGGTTTGCCACATACCCGTTTACCAAGAGTGCAAACCCCGAGCTGCCATCTTACCAGAGAGGCATCCTGCAGATCCTAGCCTTCTCAGCGACCCACATCTTCGGTCTACGTCTCATTTACCCTGGTTCTTTGGGCCTAGTCCATAATTTGTTGTGTAAGTTCTCGGATTTAAACTTGAGTCGTTTTTATATTCAGCTCTCTATCAAAAAATCAGTAACATCTTACCATCTATCTTATATTTTTTAGTAGCCTGTTTTATCCTATACTAGTCCCTGTCCATTTTTGTAAAATTTTACTAACTTTGATTTTGAGGCATCTTTGTATTATTGCAGCCTCGGCCCTACTGCAAGGCAGAACCCAGTTAGTGGAACAATATGACGGGAAACGAGCAAAGATTATGACATCTGAAGGCAACGAAATAGACACCCTATTTGTGGATCAGAGGAAAAAAAATCAGGACAAGGGCAAAATCCTCGTGGTAACTTGCGAAGGCAACTCCGGTTTCTATGAAGTTGGCATTATCACGACACCAATCAAAGCGGGTTACTCCGCTTTGGGCTGGAACCATCCAGGATTCGCTGGAAGTACGGTGAGTAAACTTTTTGAGAGATTTCCTGTATATCATCGTACTTACTGGCAGAATTCATGTGTAATGTAATGAGCATTCGACGTCGAATATTCTAGTAGATGGACGAAGAGCCGAGAGCGTTACAAACAGAAAGGATAGAAACACAAACTCAAAGTGCACAATATGCTGCTGTCCAAGTTCATATTTGACGGCGAAAATAAAATTCTAGGCCTTTAGGATTTACTCGCTAGCCGGAGCCATTGATAGTTACAAATATTCGCGCTAAAGGATATTCCCTCCCAGTGAGAGAGAACGCTGCTAATGAAAGACGGCAACTTGTGGACAAAGCCCTTCCCAAAAGATCTCCATGACAACTAGAAAGGCTTATCTCCACCTTCATCATAATCGTCTGTCAACTTTGTAGGGGGCTTGCCTCTTCAGAACGTTTCTGCCGTAGAGTCAGTTAGAGAACAGTGTGCCCCGCCCGCCCACTGCCATTTCCCAGAGATCATTTCCTTCCGTGCTACAATTCAAACATACCTCTTTTTGCCCCTACTCCCATTTATTAATCGCGGCATACAGAAATAATGCCCGTTGGTTTACGAGTACTCTGTTCAGACATTTAGTCAGTTACGTCCTCGACTTAATCGTCGAACGTTATCCTTGGTCTTCCCCTCTAAAATTTATGTCTAGACTAGTAGTTAAAAAATAAGCTATCTACATGCCAACCATTCTATTCCTTTCAGCCGTTGTTGCGTGATTGAATAACCAGTATCCAAACTCAAAAACATCGAAACTTTATGATTTCAAATGGGTTAATTACCGTGGTTTTGTTTGGATTATGGAAACATCTAAGCCAACGTATTTTGACATTTGTAATATTACTAGCGACCCGCCCCGGCTCCGCACGGGAAAATGGTTATTGTGGGTTATCCTTTAGTATATTATGCATGTATTATACATATAAACCTTCCTCTTGATTCACTCTATTAAAAAAAACCACATCAACATCTGTTGCATAGTTTTAAAGATTTAAGCATACATACATAGGGACATAGGGACAGAGAAAGCGACTTTGTTTTATACTATGTAGTGATTAGTGTAATGTATTACATTTTCCAGGGCTTACCATTCCCGGAGCAAGAGCGCAACGCGATGGACGCAGTGATGCGATATGCGATTAATGAGCTTGGGTTCGAGCCTCAAAACATTGTCATGTTCGGCTGGAGCATCGGCGGCTACGTTGCGTCTTGGGCCGCCACCGTCTACCCCGTCAAAGGACTCGTGAGTACATTATTAGTTCACAGACAGAGTCTGGATATAAAAATCTCCATATATTTTTTTAAAAAAACATTGGTGAAGGCCGCACGTGAGATGGAAGGATGACATCGAGAAGTGACGTGCGGCCACTGGATTCTTACTGCCCAGAATAGGATAAAGTGGAGAGAGATTAAGTATCTTTTCTGGCGAGTTCAAAAATTTGGCTGTTTACTGTGGAGAAGAATTCGGCGAAATAAATTTCACAGGTGTTGCGCTTTTTAAATTATATAGTAGTCGCTCTACCTATGTAATAGGTACACTCGCCCGAAAGGATATATTTGAATTTACTGTTTAATCTTTTTATATAATATATTAAATATGTTTGTAATTAACTAATCATAGCCTATAAGAGTACTAGACCACTGCTAGACTAAGGACTCTCCCCGGATGGTATAGTAATATACAACGCCTGGTGTTCTCCTAAGGCTATGGCACATCTCTATGTCATCATTTGACATTGACCAGATGGTCAGATCTTGCTTGCACGTGCGGTAATTTAGGCTCTTTGTCGAAAATTACATTGATAACGTACGATGGTCACGTAACTCTAACTACGGAAATCTTGGTAGAGCATAGGAAGGTGTTGCCATAATCCCAATGTAGAAATATTGTCATGTTATATACTAAGCTTGATTAAGGCATCGCTGGTGTATACATTGGTAATGTCGTCAAGTTGACGATTTTAGAGACCAAAGTGACTGATTTAAAAAACAAATACAACACCATGTTTTATGCGGTTTCATTGAAAAAATATATATTCTGTACTCCAGGTTCTGGACGCCACATTCGATGATCTTTTACCACTGGCAGAGAACCACATGCCGCGCTCTTGGTCTCTGCTCGTGAAGGAGGTGGTTCGCTCTCACGTGGACTTAAATATCGCCGAACTAGTGGCCCGGTACCCGGGGCCTGTCCAGCTCGTTAGGCGGACTGAGGATGAAATCATTTGCCTCAGGTGAGTGAGATAAAATGTAGTTACAAAGGATTTTTTTTTAATTGACATATGCTTGAGTCGAAAAAGTACGACGGATCAAGCTTCTACAAAGAATCAAATAGCTTGCTGTATTTTGATTACAAGTCTGACCAATTATGCAAAAGCAAAATTAACTTCATAGCTTTCCACAGCCATTTCGAGATGCTAAGTAGCACCGCCAAAAAATATATAACTCGAGATATTAAGTTTTTTTTTTAATCCAGTTCAATATAAAAAGTGGCCGTTTTTCGCAATTTTCCTATCTCTAACTGCAGCGAGGTATAATAAATAAAGCTAATGGCTTCTATATATCCTACAGAACCCCGTCGATGTTATCGTACAGATTTTTGAAAAATTGATTATTTTCCCAGTTATTATTTTTTAAAGGGTAGCGTTAACACCTTTTGCTTCCGGTCCTATTTTTATATTTTTTGAAGGGGTATAAGGGTGTTACCAGACCAATCGATCGATTATCGATCGATTGGTTAGTCGACGGTCGAACAGTATCTGTCGATCAATTAAAGTTACCCAGACTTGATCAACTTCGATCGACGTTGATCGATACCGTCGATCGATTATCGATCGATTGGTCTGGTAACACCCTAAAAGTTACTAACATCAAAAATTTTCCACAGCATAATATAAAAATGTTAATAACTTTTATTGTGATCATCAACATTTGTTTTAAATAAAAACCTACCTATCTAATTTTTCATTATACCTACAACACTTCCAAAAGATATGAAAATTAGACCATATTTACAGGGAGCAGTCTTGGAGCAGTACATTTTTTCCTTTTAAATGAATACTTATATGTTTACAAATCTCTTAATCTACTGTGCGCATGTCTGACAAAAAGTATGTATTTATTATATTACATTGTACGGATTAAAGCATGATTAGTTATAGGTATTATTAAAATACTATTCTGCATAGTACGGCCAGAGCGAATCTTATTGTGCAGACTGGAATCGATAGATGGCGTTAGTTGGTTTTTAAAACTCGCTAACGGTGTGTCGAAGCAAAACTATGCAGTCATTCGTAATACTTTCCGCTGCCTCAATCGGTTCAGTAGTTTTTGAGAATTTTTAAAAAGTGTCTCGGTGGTTAATCCATTCGGGGCATTAATTTATTACTTGAGAAATTATTCATGTGTGTAAGTAAACACACAGACGTACCGTACATACATAACATAGTGAATCAATTACAAACAAACAAACCTACTTATTACATGGTGCGTCGCGCGTCGTGTCGTATGCGTCTTCTAATCTAAACTCCGCTGTAGATGTAATGTAATAGTGTTCTGTACCGATACGACTCAGGAATTAGTCCATTTTATTCAGCTTTTACTTGTGCATCTGGAACTGAAAACACTTTAATTAAATTCTAGTTAGACTAGCTTTCCGCCGCGGCTTCGCCCGCGTTAACAGTGTTTCCCGTAGGAATGAGGCATTTTCCCGCGGTAAAAGGTAGTCTTTGTTACTCAAGGTAAATGTAGCTTTTTAATGGTGAAAGAATTTGTGAAATCGGTTGAGTAGTTTTTGAATTTATTAGTTACAAACATACACACACACACACAAAAATACAAATCTTTTCATCTTTATAATATTAGTATGATAGATGCATAAAAGGATACAACTTAATTAATTAAGGCGTAACTGACAGGTTTTCTATTCTTAGACCGAATAGTATAAATGTTAATGATGTACGGACGTACCATTTAGGACTACTTTTTCAAAGACAGACGCTAACGTATCTACAGTAATCTGCCTGCACCTATGAATAGAACCGTTAAATTGTAAAATGCATAACTAATAAAACAGAGTTAGATAAGTTGTATACATATATTTAATATCTCTTTAAACTTCAAGCAAACACAATTTCTACCGTGTTGGCTGACCAAATAGATAAATGCATTAAATATCATTTAAAAATTATCACAGTTATAATTTGATGTTTTCATTGAAAAGGTGCTAATATGTGCTATACATATTAAACTAAAAAATACGTTATTTTCCAAAGGCAAGGGGTGATATCTTCGAACCGCGGCAACCACCTGCTTCTCCACCTGATCAAGGAACGCCATCCGGAAACCCGCACGCCTCCCGAGAACGTGGTCGCGCCGCTCGACAAATACGTAGCGCTGCTCGAATCCCAGCGCGCCACTCTCGAGCGCAGCGAGATATCGGACAACGACCGCGCTTACTTGAAACTGGTGAGTAAAACAGTAAAACCATATTATTATGACGGCCCCGTAACCTAGTACGTCTACCTTCATAACACACAGTTAAAATCCCGCTCAGGGCAAACATTAGTGTGACGAATAATTGTTGTTGCCTAGTGTCTAAATATGTATATGTCACCGTAAAATTGTAAATACCGTTAGATTACAATTTAACTCGCGTGATTGTAAACTGTCGAAAGATTGTGAACTAAACGTACTGATTACAATTGAACGCATTAATTTTCGGTAGATTGTAATCTATCGAAATGAAACTGTTAAATCACAATCTGTCGCGCGTTAAATTGTCAACTGTCCAAAGGCTGTTCCTGATTGGTCGATCTTACAGCAGGCCGTTCTATGTCCATACAGTTGGAAATAAAACACAGGCGTCAGTTGAATAAAATTAATGCACTTTAAGAATTGTGACATCAAGTATTTATCTATTATTCAGTAGATAATCAGTAATTTTGACATCATATTATGGTATATTTTTGGAGACTTACACTAACACATTTATCATTCAAACTTCTATTCTTCGATTAACCATGGATTCATCTTAATTCCACAATAATTTCATAGAAATTATTATAAAGCAGTGAGTTATTTTCAACACGAAATTAATTGAAATTTAATTAAACACAGTTTGTTTTCATTAGATAATAAACGAAAAAAGAAACAAATATGGCGGCGCAGAGCATATGAAGATCAACCAATCAGCGCGCGAGATGCGTTCCATCGTATGCCATTTCAAAATTTGACGGTTTAATTTCGATAGATTACAATCTATCGAAAAATAATCTGTTAAATTGTAATCAGTATGTTTGGTTCACAATTTTTCGATAGTTTACAATCTCGCGAGATAGATTGTAATCTAACGGTATCTATAATCTTACGGTGACATATATATTACTAGCTGTTCGCCCCGCGGCTCTGCCCGCTCTCAAGGGTATGAAAAGTAGATGTTGGCCGATTCTCAGACCTACTGAATACGCTCACTAAATTTCATGAGAATCGGTCTAGCCGTTTCGGAGGAGTATGGGAACGAAAACTGTGACACGAAAATGTTATTATATAAGATTATGTTATGGACCAAGTGATAATTCGGGCATTTTTAATATTGCCCGGTCATTATATATAATATGACAGGCCAATTTGATAATAAATTGTATACGAATAATGAAATTGACCGGGCGTTATACATAATTTCGATCACCTTGGGCAGTGTAATATAAATATATCAAATTTCAATGTATTTTTTAAAATATAGTCATTTAACTTCAAATAATCTAAAATGCTATACAATTTAAAATAATAAGACTTAATACATTTAAAATATATTTAACACAAAACATAATATATAAAAAACAAAAAAATAATAATATATGAATATAAATTATGATTGTTATATAAAAAAAATATATTAAAAAATCATATTAGACTTAGTTTTATAGAAGTTTTGACATACATAATAATTACAATAAAACATAAAATAAATAAACAAAAATTTAAGCATGCTTCATGAATTATTTCATTAAGAATCCACTAGTTTTCAGCACTGTAACTTAATTGTTGAAAAAAAAAACAATATAAAGAAGATCATTTATTTTGCGCCCTTTATAAAGTGCCGATCAAAAAACGTTGATAAGAGCAATAGTTGATTAGGCATCAAAGTTGTGGGAAAGCTTTGAGCAATGTTATACAGGTTCGAAGATTTTTCATTTTCATACATCATTAACAGCTCATTATAATTATGTCCCCACCGAGGGGCTCGAGCCTACCCTGAAATCAGGGTGAATAGGCCTTAGTCGACCACGCTGACCCAGTGCGGGTTAGTCCACACAACTTTTGAATTACTTTGCAAGTGTGCGCAGGTTTCCTCACGATGATGTTTTCCTTCACCGTAAGAGCGTCGAATAAATTTCATGTTACCCAGCACTTTCAGAAATCAATAAAATGTATGACAATGATGAATCTTCGAACCTGTATAACTTGGCTTAAGGCAGTCCTACAACTTAATTATAACTTATAATAACTCCAAATAACTTGCTCTAACGAAATGCACAATTTTCTTTTTTGGCGGCACTTTTAAGAACAGCCTAAGAATGTATGGCGGGCGGCTGAATGATCTTCTTTGAAAACAATAATTATACAATAAAATGTAGTAATTAACAGATTTATTAACTTGAAAAACTGGTTTATTATCACTTTGCCCGACGGAACTAGACATTGTAAATAATGTCCGGGCATTATTAATAATGCCTGCATTTATCACTTAGTCCACAACATAATATAATCAGCTGTGTACGTACAGGCTCCGGCTTTTTTAGAGTATGATGGCCGTGCGTGAGGCTGAGGTGTCCCCACATATTTAATATTATACAGGGTGTTTCTAATATTATACAAAGTCGTAAGTAGATTGTACCAAGGGTAAACAGTTTCTGACCAAATATCTATAAACAGAATATTAGACTTCTTCTTCTCGTTTTTGTAGAAAGGAAAAGAAAATAAATATTCCTTATATATTTTTCTTTTATTTAAATAGAAACTTGAAATAAATTGATGCCTCAAAAATTTACCAAAGGGTTGTTAGGCGTGAGAGTCCTCAGTATTACCTCGTATAAGTAGGTAGATACCTACTATTATTGATAGATATGCATGGAAAAAATCTAAATATCTGAACTCATTTTCCAAAAATATCCCAAATTATAATAACTAACAACAGCGAAAACAGTAACAAAAACGACTGAAAAAAATACTATCTCTATAAAATAATATGGCGGACATGTAATTAAATTGACTTATTTTTGGAAGAAGTAAAACATATTCGATTTAATAATGTTGATTCAAATTCATATTATTATTTGTTTTAAAAAATCGTGCATAATCTCTTATTGTGTGGTCATGGTTTTACCATGATTAGTCGTTGAACAGACGAGGCAGTACAATGTAATGTTTATCTCTTCTCAGATCGCCACATACATGCGGGATTACAAATCTTCTCACTGCACCCCATTGCCAGAGTCGCTCTTCGAGACCCTCATGGAGAGAATCAACAATTTTAACGAACAAATTTAAATGTATTTTCTAAACACATTTGTGAGTAAGTTGACCCCTTACTGGATATTTGTAAGATTTCGTTTAAAAAACGAATGAGTATTTATATTTTTAACTAACAGCATAAAAATTTAGTAGATTCAGAATATGAATAGGATTTAATTGCAATACATACAACTTTGTGAGTTAGGGTTGGAAACTCATTAATGGAACCATGTTGGTAATTCTCAAAAACAACAATTTACATAATTAAGCTTGAAGTTTCAACTTTTATAGGAAATTGCCGGATTGGACGATTGTTCAGTTATGGAATTTCATCCCATGCATTAAGGGGTTTTACTTACTTTTAAGGCATTTATTAGTTTTTGTTTTCATTATTGTTTTAGACTATTATTAGCCTATAAGTCCAACTTCTGGGCTGGGTTGAAAAAGCCGATACTGAATGGTGATTGGTAGCTCAAATTAATGCTGTTTGTGTTACTTTGTGTATTATTTATTATATTATTGTAGAAGTTTTGAAAATAATACAAGTATCCATTTAGTAGCAGAAGTCCGGTTGACCGAAATAGCGCAACATTTTATAGCACAGGTTCGGTCCGTTAATTTATTTAGGTAACATGTTGCTCTAGCTGATAGGTTGCATATAAAGTCTCATGCGGCAAAGAATTAGGTTCCAACCTTAGAGTATAAATAGAAAATTTTCTGGGAGGGATGGAGTACGCCTAATCGAGTATGATAGAAAATTTTCTGGGAGGGATGGAGTACGCCTAATCGAGTATGAACCGTAAGCACGGCTATGAACAATCCGAATATCTTCAGCACGTTCGTTTAGTATCAAATGGTTATCGGAGCGGAGCTGATTGTTTTTCCCGGTAAAAATAAGTAATTTAATAGGAGAAAATTTTGAAATGTGCAGTGATAAGTTGCAAACATGACTCGAGGATTAAATCCAAAAAGAAAAATTTTATGAATTTCACCGCCCATACAACATCTGCTTACGCTTGACATAAAGGCAGCGGAGCGATGCGCGTGCTGTATGTAGGTATATTTATTTTCTAAGGTTCCAACATTGAGGGTGACCTCCTATTATATAATTATGGAAGGCTGATTAAAGCTTACATTAGATGGTGCCCTAATTGTATTATGGACTTGATTGTTTTAATCTTGTCACCCAATTAATCAAAACAGAGATAGTTATATATAGTGGCACCATTACTTTTTTAATTTGATTTTTCCATTTTCCTTAAAAGTATGAGATTTTATTCCTTTTTCAGAACATTTTTTTAAATTTCGCAATCAGAAACACAGAACATAACAATACAAAAGTCAACTTATAAAAAGTATTACTGCAAGTCGAGTAGTGCTGTGCTTTACCTTTACGAAACTCGAAGTTGCTGGTTTAAATTCCGCCCAAATCAAACAGATTCGGATGTATAATTAAATGTAACTAGGTATGTGTATATTTATATACATCGTATGACTGTTTTATCAATGTTGTGACACCCATCCATCCATTACAGTCCACTTAGTTTGAGGTGTATGTGATTGTTCATTAACACATAAGACCAGCGCTCGGAAACCAGGTTAATTTTCAAAACCTGATTTTCGTAGCTCCATACATTTTCAAAGGAGCGTTATGCATTTTGATTCTGCTCACAAAAACCGGTATTTTTATTTCGGTTTAAATCAAAGAGCGATTTCATTTCGATTCCCATTAATAAAACAGGTTAAAACCGAAATGGTTTCGTTCCCTCCGTACACACGCGCATTCTTTATGCAAAGAAATATCGTTGTGAAGGTACAGTTAAAAAGAGGTAGACCCACAGATACTGTGGGTAGACCGTCACTCGTCCTTGTCAAACGATTAACTAGGTTAATACCAAAAACACGCTCGCGAATCGATCCGCTCTAAACGGACCATTATAAAATACCAGGTTCAGGATCGTAATTTACCAGGTTAAAAAAAATACCGGTTTCCAGCCCTTCATATAACATTTATATTATTATGATCCCATTTCACATACAACTGACATATGTATTTAAAACTATCTTGTGTAACAATCAATAACATTAAATAGAAAATAATATAATAATATGATTTTTTTTTTACTACCTAACATGATAACTATTAAAATTTTCACTTGTATAATAATGTTCTTTCTTTTAATTAAATTGCATAATAATTAAGTCATTGTGAGATAATCTTTATATATCAAGAAATGAAACATTTGTGAAAATACAGACAGTAATCTAATGAATGTGATTTAATTTGAATTGACTGTCAAACCTGAGCTTAATGGATGTATAAGTTAGCACTATTTATTTATTTTACCATAAAATTATGAGTAGATAATAAATAAATAAGACATGTATTTGGTGTAAAGTACTTATATAATAAATCCATTTCAGAAGGTAAACAAATACATTTTAATTATGAATACAGATCAATAATTATTATTGATGCATTTTAATTATTGATCTGGAAAGACATTATTTTATAAGGCAAAAATCACTTAGGCAAATGTATGTATTCATTCTGTAAATTATAGTTGTGCAACTGCATAAATACACAGCACTACATAATATCCCGATATGGATTAAGCTGGAGCCTCTGAGGTGAGGATGACAAACTATACAAAAAAAATGTTTTTATAATATTATTTCTTTATTTAGGAATATATGATCTTACAATTCTAACATCATCCACTGGACAATCACTTTTGTCACACTCAACTAATCCTATTCTTTTAACAACTTGCATTCCATTTTGAACTCTACCAAATATCGAGTGTTTTCCATCGAGCCACTGTGTTGGCGCCAGCGTGATGAAAAACTGTGATCCATTTGTGTCTGGCCCAGCATTCGCCATAGACAGTATTCCTGCTCCGGTATGTTTCAGATCTGGAGAAATCTCGTCGTCAAACGTTGGCCCGTAAATAGACTGTCCTCCTTTACCAGTGCCGGTAGGGTCGCCGCCTTGAATCATGAAGTCCCTTATGACTCTGTGAAACTTTGTGTTATTGAAATAACCTCTTCTCACTAGTTCCATGAAATTTCGACATGTGTTCGGCGCGTGCTTCCAGTACATTTCTACAGTAATAGTGCCCATCCTGTGAACAAGAAACAAAATTTAATATGTTGGTACTTAGTTCATCATTCATGGATTTAGAATAAAGCAGTAATACTTACGAAGTTTCTATAACCGCGAATGGTGGCTGCCAGGACTTATCAGGAATTCCAACGTTAGCGTAACCGAGCATTACGATATGTTTAAAGTTAGTTACGATAGTAAATACCTCAGATCGTGATGAACAAAAGATTTTTTAAGAAAAAAAGGCACACCGGGCACGCACTGCACACATCGATCGATCGCTCCCCCGGAGTCCCCCGTCTGTCAGTCAGCAGGCACAGCATCAAACAAATAAACAAACCAAACTATTTCACTGGCGACGAAGACGAAAGGGACGCAGTTATGCGTTAGAATGAGATACAAATACACCGCGCTCACTCTTGCGCATAACTGCGTCCCTTTCGTTTTTTGTCACTGTCGCCAGTGAAATACCTGCCAAAGAGGATGTAATCACAAAAAAGTCAAAAACAGTGTGACCACATTTTAAATGAAAATCCTAATGGTATAGATGGGATGGGCAATAGTTTTTGCCCGTTTCATTCCGCCCGGGTTATAACTGGGTTATAACCCAAACGTTCCAGTAATAATAACCCATTATCTACTTTTTTGGTGGGCTAGAACTCAGAAATATGAAAAATGAAGAAAAAAGCAATCGGATTTGTTAATTTATGATAATTAGTCACACAATCAAACTCGGCTTCAGTTTGAAAAGTCTAAAAGCCGCACTACACTCTTCACAAAACTAGACAAGACATGGCCAATATGAGGGACGCAGTAATGCGCAAGAGTGAGCGCGGTGTGTTTGCATCTCATTCTAACGCATAACCTCGTCTCTTTCGGCTCTCGGGTTTTGTCGAGTGTGTAGTGCCGGCTTATTGTTAAAAATGGAAATAATTTTCATTGTTTTCGTTTATGGGCTGATATCAATGATAATGAAATCAGGGCTAAGTTACTTTGATGAAACTTGGTATAGAGATGGAATAGACCTTGGGAAAGGACATAGGCTAACTTTTACTGCGGGAAAATACCTAATTCCCACGGGAATAGCGAAGCTGAGGGGCGAAAAAGTTTTGATGAAACTTGGCAATAAAATAGAATATATCCTGGGGATGGAAGGTTACCTTTTACCGCAGGAAAAAAAACATTCCCACGGGAAAAATAGTAATAATAATAATAATAACAATAATAAATTTATTTAAAATAATATAACATTACATCACACATACAATTTTGGGGCTAAAAAAAATCCGTTCATTCCGTTCATTTTTTTATCTAAAAAATGGGCTAGTAAATATAAAGTTGTTTATATAGCATAGTGGCGCACTTCAAAAGTTTTGCTGACACTTGGCACAGAGATAGCTAATATAGACCTTCAGGATGGATAAAGGCTACCTTATACCGCTTATAAATACCTTATTCGCTTTTGAACCGATTGCTTTCAAAATTAATATCTAGGGTTCTTCCCAGTGATGTCCAATGACGAAACTGAGGTCAAAATTAGAATAAAAATGGCCGCTATTTTGAATTTCTTTGTTTATGAACGGATTGCTTTCAAAATTGATATCTAGGGTCCCTAGTAGTGTCCAAATAGAATATACTTTATTGCACACTAGTAACAATAGCATAGCAATTTCTACCAGGCAACCTTAACCATGACGAATCTGAGGTCAAAATTAGAATAAAATTACCGCTCAGTTCAACTTTTTTGTTTCTGAACGGATCGCCTACAAAATTGATATCTAGGGTCCCCAGTGGTGTCCGATGACGAATCAGAGCAAAGTTGGGAAGAATGGCCGCTATTTTGAACTCTTTCGTGTCTGAACCGATTGCTTTCAAAATTTTATTCTGACGTCAGATTTGTTACTAGAGAGTCTAGGGACTACTGGAAACCTAAGATATCTAGCAAAAAAGTTTGAAATGGCGGCCATTTTTTCAAGTCTAACATCAGATTCATTATTGAATAACTTTGGGGATCTATCGATTTTGAAAGCAATTCGTTCAGAAAAAAATAAGTTCAAAATGGCAGCCATTTCTCCAATTTTGACCTTAGATTCTTCATCGGTCACCACTGGGGACCCTAGATATCAATTTTGAAAACAATTCGTTCAGAAAGAAAAAAGTTCAAAATGGCGGCCATTTTTTTCCAATTTCGACCTCAGATTCATCATGTGACGCCACTGGGAATCCTAGATATCGAATATGAAAGCAATTAAGTAGTTCAGAAAGAAAAAAGTTCAAAATGGCGGCCATTTTTTCTAATTTTGACCTCAGATTCGTCATCGGAGACCACTGGGGACATTAATATCAATTTCTAAATCAATCCGTTGAGAAACAAAAAAGTTCAAAATGGCAGCCATTTTTACCGACTTTGATCTCAGGTTCGTCATTTGTCACCACTGGGGACCCTACATATCAATTTTGAAATCAATCTGGTGAGAAACAAAAAAGTTCAAAATGGCAGCCATTTTTACCGACTTTGATCTCAGGTTCGTCATTTGTCACCACTGGGGACCCTAGATATCAATTTTTGAAACCAATCCGTTCAGTGGTAAATGTACATAGGTAACTGGCGGGCATTTTTACAATTTTTTGCCCCAGATTCATCATTGGATACCACTGGCTGGGAGCCCTAGATATCGACTTTGAAAGCAATCATTTGAAAAGCAATATTATCAAAATATCGGCCATTTTTTCCAATTTTGACCTCAAATTCTTCATTTTTCAGGCTAAAAACAAAAAAGTTCAAAACTACACGAATATATCCTTCCTAAGGTCTATTCTATCTCTGTACCAAGTTTCATCAAAATAATCCGCCCTCTCTACCATTTTTTCCGTGGGAATGATGTATTTTCCCGCGGTAAAAGGCAGCCTATATCCATCCCCTAGGTCCGTTCTATCTCTGTGCCAAGTTTCATCGACTTTCCTCCTGCGCTATCATTTTTCCCGTGGGAAAAAGGTATTTTCCCGCGGTAAAAGGTAGCCTTTGTCCTTCCCCAAGGTCTATTCTGTTTCTGTATCAAGTTTCATCAAAATCGGTTCAGTGGTTTTGGCGTGAAAGCGTAACAAACAGACTGACACAGTTCCTTTTGCATAAATTTATAATATAAGTAGGGATAATTTAGTGCAAAATCTTCAGTTACCTTTGTTACGAGTGTAGTAGGCTATTTTTTTAAATTAAACCATGCTTTTCGTGTATATTCATATGTTTATTGCAATAATAGACACTTGAATTACCATTATTAGTGTATTTGAGTTTTTGCCCACCTGTTTGGGTTTTAACCCGGGCGATAATGGGCAATAATGGGTTATTACTCTCATGAGTGAGGGTTATATATAACCCGGGTCGTTGCCCATCTATGCCGTGAGCGCAAAAAGAAATGAAACTTACTAACAAAAGACTAGGCTATATGGGCTTTGAACCCTTTGCCTTTCCCATCAGGGAGATATAAACTATAAAAAGTAATAAATCTTACGATACGAAATAGGTACCTACCTATATTTTTTCAATAATATTATCTCGCTCGACTTCTCTACTTACCTACCTACATTTGGTTGCAATCAACGAAACATAATCCATAGTTATTGTTCTCTGTACACATATTGATGTGAGTATTGCAAAATTTCGTGTGCCAAGCCAATTGAGTACAAGAAGGAAGTAACATCGCCACTATCATACTATCATCATCAGTTTCCTTTGGGAGGCGCGATGGAATCAGAACATCACCCAAAGCTGAGCCCCGTGAGGGCTTTTCAAGGTAAGGCTTGAACTTTTCGCAAAAATTCTTTAGTAAACATAATACAATATTACTGTATTCCTCATTCGTCACGAAATGCAGTGTCCTTGAAAACATTCTTACAATAAATTATCTTTGACATGTAAACAAATGTAATGCATTTCAACCCAGCCAGTGAACTTAGCGAAGGCCGTCGAGTCCATTGAATTTCTATTTTTGACAATATTACAAATAACAATACTCTCAAGCTTAGCTTGAGTTACCTACGTAAATGCGTTTTAAAATGTAGGGTAGATAGTACTGTGGAAGTACCTAAAGATAGACGATACTTGTATCCAAAATAATTTAGTGTATGGATGATACAAATACAAACTATATTAGTAAGTGAAGTAAATAACAACTAATTGTTTGTGCTACCAAAAACTTGAACTATACATGGCAAAGATCCCAATTGTGTAATATGGAGCAAATATTTATAATACCTACCCTCCTGTAGGTATACATAACAGGCCCATTTGAAACAGTTTTGCCAACAATGACAATAAAATCATCCTATCCATCCAGCAAGGCCCTCGGTTGTATAAGGTCCAAATAAAAAAAAATTATACATAATTTAATCCAAATTAACTATTTGCTCCATAATGCGGAAAGGGGATTGTGGGAGGTTCTAGGGGAGGCCTTTGCCAAGGGGCAGACTGATGCGGCGACATCCCGGATGTCAGTGAAATAATATTGTATTTAAACTGTAGAATCAGTAATAAAAGCTTATTTTAATTATTTATTTTATTTAACTATTTGTTCAATAAATGTGGGGGTTATTTGAACAGAAGAAATTGAGCACAAAAGGCTTGTCTGCCTAGGAGGACCCAGTCTAATCTGAAGGAATACAAGTACAAAAGAACACAATTTTTTATGAATACAAATGTAGTTACCTCATAAAGTGGTATTTGCATCATGCGATCCTTAGACTATAAGCAGTTGTTTATAGCGGTTTAGGCTTTCCTTTCCATCGTTGGGGTCGCTTGCATGAGTCACTTGGCAGCGCATTACCTTAGGGTGCAGTCTCTGTTAATGTCTCACTTTTAAAGGTTCACTAAGCTCAAGGGCTAGTCTATTTAGGTGATTTGCTATTCTGCCCTTGTAAGCTCTTGTCAGGTTGCTTATTTCCTCTTTGACTGTAGGAATGATCAGGTATTGGTGAATTTTATTCATTCTTGTGAACCATGGAGCATTTATTAGGGCCTGCACCATTTTGATATCTTGGAGTATTTCTGTTTGACGTTTTTGCAGTTCCCCATATTTGTAATCCATAGGTCCATACAGGTTTTAGGTTTCTGAATTAGGACAAGAAATTTAGTCATACCCGATTACACATTTACTGATTCAGGACTCTGAATCAGACTAAGAGACGAGCGACAAGTCACGGTTGTGTAGAGTGAGTGAGTGACAAAATGTCCCCAATTTTATCAAAAAACTAGAAAATCAATATTCATATACAGATTTAAAAAAAGAAAAAAGTATAGGCATGGATAATTTTTTTTTATAGAAACCCACACGATAAACAAGCAAGTAAGCGTGAAAAGCTAGCAAGCATGAACATTATGGAGGTATATTAAAATAAAGATTATATTAAAACAACCAGTTAAATTTCACAGTTTAAATTTCTTTTCTTTTGAAAGTCCCAAGTTGTAGAGAGTTCTCTACTCTTGTATGGACTTTCTTGATGATGCTTGTATTCTTTTACTAACTCTATTAATCACTTTATTTATTGTATTGTTGTCTAGCTCTCCATGGAACCAACAACTATGATGAGGATGCCTACACTAGCTTATCTGAGTACCACGACTACGAACCATGCTTGGAATTTGATGACACAGAGCTGATTCAGACTGCAGGATTGGGTAAGTCGTATTACCCATCGTCTATCTCAGTTGCCCTTCCCTTTAATTTTTCTTGTGTTGATATTATATAGAGCGGACTCTCAGAGGAGATTCGTTTAAAAAATTTGCGTACCGCCAACTGTTGATTGATTTGTGTTCTAGAGACCCTTGGCTATATAAAAGTACATGTTGCCACGAGCGAGCGTGGTAGGTTTCCGTTCTAGCCGAGCATCCTCAAACCTCATATATATGACGAAAAAAAATATTAAAAAATAACCGTGTGGGGTATCAAATGAAAGGGTATAATGAGTAGATTGCAAATATATAACATGTTGCTATATCCGCCCTTATCACAACACTTAATCACAAAGATATTTCTGATGATAAGAATGTATTTTAATAAATATTAATTCAGAAGTTTTCAATCTACAGCTATGCAAAGTATACTCGAAACGCTACTTTCGAAAATTTATTTTTTAAATAACATTGAATAGGAAGGGCGAATATAGCAATATGTTATATATTTGCAATCTACTCATTATACCCTTTCATTTGATACCCCACACGGTTATTTTTTAATATTTTTTTTCGTCATATATATGAGGTTTGAGGATGCTCGGCTAGAACGGAAACCTACCACGCTCGCTCGTGTCAACATGTACTTTTATATAGCTAAAGGTCTCTAGAACACAAATCAATCAACAGTTGGCGGTACGCAAATTTTTTTAAACGGGGTGCCGGTGGGAGCCTGCACTAATATATCCTTCTGTATATTACTATAGCGTCGGTGGCCAAGTGGCTAGGTGCGTCGGTGGCCAAGGACTAGGACTGTTGACTTTCATTCAGAAGTTCGCTGGTTTATCCGACGCTCTTACGGTGAAGGAAAACATCGTGAGGAAACCTGCACACACCTGCGAAGTAATTCAAAGGTTGTGTGTGAAGTTGACCAAACCGCATTGGGCCAGCGTGGTCAACTAGGGCCTATTCACCCTGATATCAAGGTAGGCTCGAGCCCCTTGGTGGGGTCATATAATATGAGCTGTTAATGATATTAGTATAGTGAGTAGCCAAAATATTTCACATTTACTTTTTTTTAATATGGCTTTACATCTTTTGGGGACGTATTTCACCAATGTCGATACGTAGGTATACAAAGTTTTTTTTTAATTCCTTTGTTGATTCGAACAGGCTAAGATCAATGACCATGCTGCCTAGTCTTCAGTTGTAAATCTTTACTTATGTGTAAATCCAGGGTATGTCTTCAGTATAATAATTATATTAGTATCGTCTTTAGTAATGATATTTAGTAATCTTCAGTTTCATTTTGTCTTCTTTAGTCATTTATTTCATCCGTGTTGAATGTCTTCAGTAGTTTCATTTCTTGTCACGGGATCATTGAAGTGCAAGGGTGGTCCTTACATTCCAATGAAATCAGAGTTTACCGCGGGGTATCAAACCAGAAACAGCTATAACCACTATTTATCTCCCACTTTCATTGAATAGTTCTTCGTTAACGGCACATTATCGCACTAATTTCACCATATTAACACAACAATTACCATGAAAAACTAATTTTAAAAAGGACGAAACAATGTACCCGCCATTTCTTCTCGATTCCCGCGTAAAACCTACAAAGTTTATTATTGTTTTGACGTGGTTATGTCATGTTGGTTTCTCGATGGTCTAGAAGAAAGAGTTCAGTAAGAAAAGTTTTTTCCGTGAGCGGAGTTGCGGGGCGGGAAAGCTAGTTTCCTATATTAACATTTCGTATGGATCATGAATGAAAGCTTTATATAATAAATGAATGAATATTAAGATTGGACCCCACCCTAACCTATAAGGGAACCTAACCATACCTAACCTAACCATTGTAGAGAGTATAAGGGATTTATTTTTAGGGCAATGAGATGATTCAGCCTGCAATATCCTAACTAAATGGGGTCTCGCAAAGTGATATGTATTCGATAAGTGTCACATCTGTATTTGAACCCGCAACCTCCGTTATTAGAGGGGAGCTTTTATTTATTATTCTCATCATTAACAGGTCATATATGTCCCCACCGAGGGGCTCGAGCCTACCCTGAAATCGGAGTGAATAGGCTGTCTGTAGTTGTACACGTTGACCCAGTGCAGGTTCGTCAACTTCACCCACAACCTTTGAATTATTTCGCAGGTGTGTGCAGGTTTCCTCACGATGTTTTTCTTCACAGTAAGAGTTCGATTATTCGCCGCTCTTTACAGTCAAGGAAACTTGAACAAGATGTCACGTGGTACAGCCTGAATTAGGGTTGGGTATCCACCCCGGCAAAAATCTTTGTAATACTCTGCTGCTGCGCACCACCTATCTTTGCAATAAATTAATTACAAAGAGTACGTCAGACGTACATTTGTACGTGTGTCGAAAAATCATGTAAGTCGTTTGAAAACAGGGAAAAAAAAACATTTATTGTGGCGCAACTAGGTAGCATACTCTGCATCTGATTGTAGAATTGCGCGCACATGAAAAGTTCTTAGTAAAATGTATTATTATTTCTTCATGCTCATTAATCACTGGTAAATTTTGAATACGCGTATCTGAAATAGGAAGCAACAGCCACGCCATCGGCGACGCTCTCTATAGCTATTGTTCAGGAAAAATGTGTACTTTTCCTAAACAATAGTAATAGGAGTATATTATGACTATTAGCATCAATAAAATAATGAGTGTGCTATATTATGCTGTTATCCTGCACACTATAAGTTTGCTATTAAAACTAAATCATGAATGACATGTAATGAATGATTCAAATGGTGAGCAATACCAACCTCGGATCAAGAAACATACCAACAATGTTTTTGTTCCCTTTCAGTGACAATGGGGATGGTAATGTAGGAAGTACGTCATACCACGCATAATCATCATAATAATTTATTGCTATAGTTACCTCTTAGAAATTATATTATGCATACTTCTTACCACCTATTATTACCGGAAATAAAACCGTGATGCGTGCGTGTTTTCTTGTTTTGTAGAATTGAGGCTTCGTTTACTCTTGACGCAAAAAGTCCGAATTTGTATTGTACCTATGTGTTTATTTGAGGTCATCGACCGACCTGTTTAAACCTGGTGTCACAATAATTAAAAAATCAATTAATCATATTAATTTACTTGATATGCAACTTAATATACTTAATATTATTGTATTTAGCCGCCTGAAAATAATTTAGTTGCGAACACGGCGAATCTAAACAGACGCGAGAAAAGGCGGGCAGCGAGAAGATATCTGGGTTTTTGTGCAGCTTGTTTCATAAAGCTGCCGTCTGTATGACAGGCTGCATATAAATTCGCAGGCTACGCTTTACAGAGTCTGTGAGTTGACGTCTAATGGCGGCCATGGCGATTCCAATCCGTCGACATTGAGATCCGGCGTTTCGTACTCTCGTATACTTATACCATTGGTCCATTTCACGAACTACAATTTATACAAAATACAAGTATCATCATTTCAGCCAAAAGACGTCCACTGCTGGACAAAGGCCTCCCCCAAAGATCTCCAAGACGATCGGTCCTGCGCTGCCCGCATCCAGCGGCTTCCCGCGACCCTCACCAGATCGTCGGTCCACCTTGTGGGGGGCCTGCCCACGCTACGTCTTCCGGCGCGCGGTCGCCATTCGAGAACCTTTTTGCCCCAACGGCCGTCGGTTCTACGCGCAATGTGCCCAGCCCACTGCCACTTAAGCTTAGCGATTCTTCGGGCTATGTCGGTGACTCTGGTTTGCCTACGGATCTCATCATTTCTGATTCGATCACGCAAGGAAACTCCAAGCATAGCCCTCTCCATCGTTCTTTGGGTGACTTTAAGCCTTCTTATGAGGCCCATTGTAAGCGACCACGTCTCGGATCCATAAGTCATCACTGGCAACACACATTGGTCAAAGACTTTTGACTTGAGACACTGCGGTATTTGGGACGAAAAGATATTGCGCAGCTTCCCGAACGCTGCCCAGCCGAGTTGGATTCGACGATTGACCTCCTTCTCGAAGTTGGATCTACCTAATTGGACTGTTTGTCCCAGGTAGACGTAATGATCTACAACTTCGAGAGATGAGTCCCCAACTTTTATTGGAGTGGGTACTACATGGGCGTTCGACATGACTTTTGTCTTCTCCATGTTCATCTTAAGACCCACTTGTTGGGAGACTCTGTTAAGGTCATCGAGCATTGTGCCGAGGTCCTCCAAGGTCTCAGCCATGACTACGATATCATCGGCAAACCGAAGGTGAGAGATGTACTCGCCATTGATATTGATGCCATGTCCTTCCCAGTTCAGAAGCTTAAAGACATCCTCCATTGCAGCGGTGAACAGTTTCGGAGAAATAACGTCTCCCTGTCTCACACCCCGCTGCAGTTGGATTGGTCTGGAGTTCTGATCCTGGAGCCGGACAGACATGGTGGCGTTCTCATACAAACACTTGAGCACCTCAATATATCGGTAGTCGATTTGGCACCTCTGAAGAGACCGCAGCACTGCCCAAGTCTCAATCGAATCGAAGGCCTTCTCATAGTCCACGAACGCTAAGCATAGTGGCTGGTTATACTCCTCGGTCTTCTGTATAACCTGCCGCAGCGTGTGGATGTGGTCTATGGTACTAAAGCCCTTTCAGAAACCGGCTTGTTCGGGAGGCTGGAAGTCGTCGAACCTGCGCGCGAGACGATTCGTGATGACTCTCGAAAACAATTTGTAGATATGGCTCAGAAGCGAGATGGGTCTGTAGTTCTTCAAAAGGGTTTTATCACCCTTTTTAAAGAAGAGGACCACCACGCTTCTAAGCCACGCCTGCGGCGTTGTACCTTCGAGGATGACGGAATTGAACAGTTTCTGAAGGGCTTTCAAGACCGGTGTACCACCTGCCTTCAGAAGCTCAGCAGTTATTCCGTCATCGCCCGGTGCCTTATTGTTCTTTAACTGTTTGAGAGCCATCCTAATCTCGTACAGGCTGACGTCCGGGATGTCTTCGGTGTAGTGTCGGGTTAGCCTAGCTCTGGGGTCAGTTGCAGCTTGGCTGACAGGTGTCCGTGTTGTCGTGTACAGCTGTCCATAGAACCCCTCGATTTCCTCCAGTAACTCAGGCTTAGATGACACGGTTCTACCGTCCGAAGTCTTCAGCTTCGTCAGTTGGCTTTGTCCCATAGACAGATCTCTTGCGAACACTTTAGAGCCTTTGTTACGCTCAATGGCCTCCTTAATACGATCTGTATTAAATTGGCGAATGTCGCGGGTCAGAGACTTTGAGATCTGTCTATTGAGCCGCCGATAGCAGGAAGCATCATTTGCGGACTGCAGAACCATTTTCCGTCTTTCTTCCATGAGCCTGAGCGTGGAATCTGAAATCTTTTTGGTTCCATTTGAGCGGCGGGTCTTAAAGAACTTGGACCCCGCTGTACGGACAGCTTCCACGAACCTGTCATTGTATTCGTCCACTCCCTCGCAATCTGCTAGGCATTCGAATCGGTTTTGCAGTTCGAGCTGAAAGTGTTCGGGGTTCTGAATTTGGATTGGCAATGGACGGAGCGTAGACTTCATCAAGCGAGCTCTTTCGAGTCTGACATTGATATTCAATGAGCCTCTAACCAGTCGGTGATCGCTCCCAGTTTTCACTGAGTTGATCACAGAGACATCATTGAATATTTGTCTCCTCGTCGACAAGATGAAGTCTATCTCATTTTTGGTCTTGCCGTCGGGACTAACCCAGGTCCATTTGCGGTGTTCCGACTTCTTGAAGAAGGAATTCATCATGTAGAGTCCTTCCTTCTCCATGAAGTCCACCAGCAGCTGGCCCCGGGGATTTCGGTCTCCGACTCCAAATAACCCCACTCTCAGCTCATTCCCGATTCATTTGCCCAGCTTCGCGTTGAAGTCCCCCATGACAACAGTGAAGTGAGACTCGGAAGTATGTATGGCTGTTGAGATGTCCTCATACATTTCCTCGACCTCAATATCGGGGTGTGCCGAAGTAGGCGCGTATACCTGTATGACCTTCAACGAATACCTTTTGGTAATTCTGAGTATAAGGTATACTACCCTTGCCGACACACTCTCGACCTTGATCACGTTGTTCACAAGGGATTTGTGGACCAAAAACCCGACACCACCTTGGGACAGATCTTCGCCCTCCCGGAAAAAGAGCAGGTTACCAGATTTAAGGATTATCGAGTCCTCTCCCTCTCTTCGGACTTCAGATAATCCTAGGATGTCCCACTTAATCCTGCTCAATTCTTCCTCCAGTTCGAGGATCTTTTCATCGGTCCGCAGTGTGCGATTGTTGTATGTTGCCAGGGCCAAAGGTCGTCGGTGTTGGTAACAACGAGCCGCCCGGGGATTCTTAGCACCCCATGCCCCACCGTTACCGCAGCTGTTACCAGGGCTGGGAACAGCGGGGCTGCCGGGGACTAGGGGCCTTGTTTTGGTTGTGTCTGTCATGTTGGGGGGTAGTTGCCATAATCGCCACGCTTGGCATGCGGGTTGGCGATCAACAGTGTGGTCTTAAATACACAGAAGGACGCTGCTGCCCATCCTCTGGTAGTTATCCCTCGGTCGCTTTTTACGACCCCCACGGGAAGAGAGGGGGTGACACTATTCTATGCCGGTGCCACACGGCCAAGTATATATTTATTTAATTGCAGTGGTCGATGTGTCGGTACAAATGTAGGGGTACACATTTGAAACAATTTGACTACGCAATGAACTAAGATTGTGTTTTTAAATTGTAGCTTCATGAACTTGTTGTTGCCTTGTTGAGAAGATTTATGAGAAAATTGCGAGCAATTGAGCGCGCCGGCTCAGTCTGACACGCTTGCATATTTATTATGTGAACTTAAAATTGTGTTAATATTTCATTCTCACGGTTATGGTCGGGCGATTTTAAATCTATAATTGTTTATTACTCTCCTACTATTTTCCTTAAGCTATAAAAAGCCGCTCAACTATATAAATATAACAAACTAAATATTTTATACTAGCTTAGCGCCCCGCGGCCCCGCCCGCGCTAACAGTTTTCCCGTGGGAATGAGCGATTTTTCCGTAAGGTAGCCTATGTGTTATTCCGATGAATAAGCTATATTATTTTAGAGTTTTATTTAATGGATTTCAATTATAACTAATCGGTTGGTCAAGACATGCCTGGAATCTCTGAAATCTCATCTTTGCTATGTAATTTACGAGGCATCTCTTTTCACACATTTTGTACGATCAACATTTTAAAAAACAACGAATCCAATCCACATCGGCATCACGTTTCCTCTATGTATTTCACGCCTTATAATTCCGAGCGCTTAACTGTGGAATATTGTCTCAGCGCCCCTGCCTCCGGAGCTGCTCGACCTTCCGGAGAGACCGGCCAGCGACGGCACCATTGAGGAAAACTTCGAAGAGGAGCTCGCCAAAGCGCCTGAAGTCTACGCTGAGGTAAACCTCTTCTTTTCGAGTCGACAGCAAACTCAGATACTAACTGCAAGAATGGCGTCGACAGTACCCAGTTTCAAGTCCTCCCAAGTATACAGGTGACAGGGCAAAAAGAACAGCGAGTAACAAACATGGTCTATTTTCTGAGGAACCTTACAACACCTACACGCCAAGTGGAAATTCTCTATGAATTCCCATCGAGAAAAAATATCTATACTCCGTCTAACCTTAGTCCGAAGTCTGTTGGGAGGGACTTTCAAGTTGGTCATGGTAATTTATGGCCAATTTATGGATGTCAGATATCGGGACAATTTTGTTTTACTACTGTTTTATTTTCATGTGTGGTTCTAAAATTGCAAACTTCTTGGATTTCTTGGATTGCAAATCAGTATTAATCCTATTCACCCTCCTAGCATGACCGACCACGTGTGTGTGACAGACATAATTTTGTCGTGCGTATACTGATATCATATTGGAGGATATTTCAGTAAGCCAGGGTTTTCATCCGAGAGGTTGGAAAGCCGCGCTTTGCTATTCTGAATTTTTCATGGTATTTTGACAGCTAGGTAAAGAATATATTGTTTGTCACACTGGTGCCCTGTCGTTGCCAAGGCATGACTGAGGCGGGCTTGTTTTATGAATATTCGATTGAATGTTATTTCTGATTAGATATCAGGCTCATCCCTCGAGGATGACCACTATACGCTAGCAAAGTCTGGGCTAGTGGATGTGGTAGGGGATGACGAGATCGGACGGCGCATCATCGTCGTCTCCGCGTGTCGCCTCCCTTGCAGCAAAGAAGTACACCCCGACAAAGTGCTCAGGTAAAAAAACACCTTATTCTGCAACTACATTTAAAAAAACATACAGGCAAAGACAGCTCGTTTATCTTTTAAAACGTCTTATGTCAGGGTTTGAAAAGCCAAAATTAAATTGTACTGAAAACCTTCTTTAATTTTACAACATCCTCCCATATAGACAAGAAGAAATAAAATTGATGTCTTCATAAAATAAAACAAAACATACTCAAAAAGGATAATAAAACAACAAGTAAGCACTCGTAAGATTAAACCTGCATGATTTGCTTAATGATATATTTTTAATTCCCCGCAGTTACCTGATGTTCACATTGGACAAATATGTGGAGCAAGATTACAGCTTAGTGTACTTCCACTGCGGCCTCAACAGCACGAACAAACCTCCTCTATCATGGCTCTGGAAGGCGTACAAGGCGTTCGACAGGAAATACAAGAAGAATCTCAAAGCTCTATACTTGGTACACCCGACCAACTTTATACGGATAGTCTGGCAAATGCTACGGCCGGCTATAAGCGTCAAATTCGGGAGGAAGATGATGTACGTCAACTATTTGCACGAATTAAAACAGTTCATGGACTTGGAACAGTTGCGTATACCGGTACCCGTTTTGGAGTGAGTATCTGTGCTGTTTCTTTGTATCTATGTTTTATATTTATACATACATACAAAACGATGTATTCAAGGTAAAAATGCAGAGGTTTTTAAACACGAGTTTAACGTGTGTCCAACTTTTTAATTTGCTTATTTTCAATTGGTGTCTGTATAGTAGGTATTATATTAAGAGACCGATTAACTCCAGAATTTAAGAACCAGGTTATAATAAAAGTATTTTCACAGCAAACTTAATCACACTTTATAAGCTTGTCTAAAAAAAGATTTTGCAATCAACGCTTTGTAAAATATGGGTTTTTGTGTGGTAACGTGGATAATATTGTTGAACAGACACAACAAAGTGCTTCTATCAAAGAACCCTCGAGCCGCAGAATTGGCCCGTCAGTTGGACGAGCGTGAGGAGAAAGTACCCACTAACCAAGACGCCCAAGCAACGAGCAAAGAAACCCTGTCGCCGCCGCCTACCCAACAGTTCGGAGTGTCATTACACTTCATCAAAGAGAACAACACCAATATGCAAGGGTCGATACCGCCCGTCGTCAGGCTATGCGTCGAGTTCTTATCGCAGCCTGATGGTGAGTCTCTCCTTTTAATTTTTTTTGTCACAGACTAAAGCAAACAACTTTTTGACTCTGAACTTTGAATTGATACTATTCTTCAAAACTAAAACATAACAAGAGTACGTCATAAGATAATGTCCAAAAACCCTACAAAACAAAACTTGTTTATATTTGTTGCCAAAGTTAGTTTGTGAACCACAAATATCTGTTAGACAGCGTAGTACAAGATGTAGTATTAGTGGTAGTTAAAGTATAGTTTTCTGTATAGACTGAGAAAGAAATTGCAATATCGCTCTAGTTTTTGATTTTTGATTTCCGGTACAAGGAGTAATTTTTCGCACTGCCAATAGCGATTTTCGGATTCAGCGATGTCCAAAACCCACGAAAAGCACTATGACTATGAGCAACTTGTTACAAGATTTGTCTCTGACAATCACAATTCAGAGATTTTTTTCTAGTTTAGTAGTAGATTTAGCGTCGCGAGGCCCGTTCGCCACGCTAAATAGCAAATATTATCGTTAGTTTTGTTGTGAAAAATTTAATAATTATTAATTGATAGTTTTATCTTACTGTTATTGTCATGATGATTATTATTCTTTAAAACTTACTTCTAGATCATTTAGTAGCAACACAATATATTATTAGGTGTAAGTCAAACTCAGAAGTCCAATGTAGTTAATTGTCGGTCGGTACCTATACGGATTTCATGTATGATCTATTAATTCGAAACTGTTTTCATGTTTCGAGATAGCAGTATTTAATAGCTTTAATAATGAGTCATCGGATCGATCGATGGCTCGCACAGTAGCTTGTACTCAGTGGGCGGCAACAGATAAAAACATCACATTTGAGATAAAACTGCGCGACTTTTGGCTCCCACTACTACTTTACTCTTGTCATGAATATAACTTTTACGTTATCAAAAGTTTCATGGTCCGAGATGATATCAGTCGAATATCATAAAATGATATATATCACTTTGGGATACTTTTCTCAGTTTGGTAAGGACGACATTGCAAGCTGACCTTATTGTTACCTGAAAAAAAAAATTATTCCTGTTGATTCGGAAGGCACATAAAGCTGTTGGTCTCGGATAGTCTAAATTAATCGAGATAAACCCCTTTAGTGTTATATAATAAGTAACATTTTTACAAGGGCAAAAATCACTAGAGAATGTCAATATTGTTGTTGAGTAAAAATTGAACAAGAATGCTTATTATAAAATAAAAGATAAATTAGAAGATGAAAATCAATGGAATTAGTTGGCTTGAGAGACAGGTTTTTTTCAATTACTTTTATTTGTATAAAATAATAATTTAATATAAAATTTAAAAAATATTTTGACAAGATGCAACTGTGGAATTTCTTCCAGCGAATTGTTCTGAAGACAGCCAAATCGTTGAACAGAACATTTAACTGACTTAACTGTGTGATTTAAATTGATGTAAACTATTACTTTGAACAGCACTAGAAACGGAAGGCATATTCCGTCGGTCGGCGAACATATCAGTTATAAAGGAGTTGCAGCGCGCTTGCAATAAAGGGGAGCGGGTGTCGTTCCGCAACGATCCTCACAACGCCGCCGTGCTGCTCAAGACATTCCTACGACACTTAGAGGAGCCGCTCTTGACCTTCGATCTCTATGATGAAATCATCGAGTTCCAATGTAAGTTCCTATTAAGTAGAGGCGTGGTTTATCTGCGCGGTAAAGTAAACGGACCACTGATGGCAGTGCAGGACAGTAATAGCGCTAAGCGGTACCGTACATGTGGAACCGAGAAAGGTGTGCTGTTAGCGCGCTAGAACTAAACAGCGTAAGTGCCAAGTTCTTGTGAGTCCATTTATAGAAAAAGTACTACAGATAATAAAAATGTTTCTAAACTAGATTTTAGTAAGGTTGAATACCATACTTGTAACTAAGTTTCAACGTCTAGTACGTTGCCGTTTACCTATAGGAAGTGGAAAAAGATAATAGAAGGTGTTACTTTGACGCGATTTTCTATCGATAAAATGTTGAGAAAACGTGTTTCCAATCAAATGAGTATTTAGATTATATTATTATGATCAAGTTATGTATATCTGAAAATCATAATACCTACTTGTACAAATTACGAGAATCATCGATTCAAAAAACACTAAAATTTTCAAGGTGCCGCCTTAATAATGTGGAGACATCTCACACACGGCCATCTGACCCCAAACTAGGCAGAGCCTGTACGCCGGGTGTCAGATACTTAAATAAATAAATATACGACATCAAAATTGGGCTTTGTGGCAATTTTTAGGGTTCCGTAGCCAAATGGCAAAAAACGGAACCCTTATAGATTCGTCATGTCTGTCTGTCTGTCTGTCCGTCCGTCCGTCCGTCCGTATGTCACAGCCACTTTATTCCGAAACTATAATACCTATACTGTTGAAACTTGGTAAGTAGATGTATTTTGTGAACCGCATTAATATTTTCACAAAAAATTAGAAAAAAAACAATAAATTTTGGGGGGTCCCCATACTTAGAACTGAAACTCAAAAAAAATTTTTTCATCAAACCCATACGTGTGGGGTATCTATGGATAGGTCTTCAAAAATGATATTAAGGTTCCTAATATAATTTTTTTCTAAACTGAATAGTTTGCGCGAGAGATACTTCCAAAGTGGTAAAATGTGTGTCCCCCCCCTCTAACTTCTAAAATAAGGGAACGATAAAACTAAAAAAAATATATGATGTACATTACCATGCAAACTACCAACGAAAATTGGTTTGAACGGGATCTAGTAAGTAATTTTTTTTTAATACGTCATATATCGTAAACCGCAATTTCCCTTTCACTATTACTAAAACATCGATCAAAGTTACAACGAACTACAAGAACTTTTATATTATGTTACTTGTGATTCGGAACCCTTCATGGGCGAGTCCGACTCGCACTTGGCCGCTTTTGTTATTTCATACCATACAACAAACGCGTTTTGACAACCTTCTTCTTTTTGAATAAGAACTGAATTTCGACTACAAGTCAAACACTGACACGCACACACGAGAACACCCCAGTTAGTCCCGCGGCGCCTGCGGGGTGCGGGGCGTGGGGCGCTATATCGGGCGGGGAACTCATTTGAGCGCGGGGGGGGGGGTGAGTGTCCTTTCTGTACGGGTTAGTACTATTATTTTCTTCTGTGGCGAGGGCTAGCGTTCTAACCACCTTATTGACCGAGTGAGCGTAGTATCTCCGTTTCAGCTTATACTTTAAAATTAAAACATTAAAATTAATTAGTTTATCAGCGTGTCTGTCTGTACTCCTCTACAGGTCACATTTCTCAAACGATTCTAGTAAAATTTTGTGACTAGGTTTAATATTTTTTAACAATCGGCTTTTGGAAATATTAAGTAATAAACAATAGTGTGTGTGTGTTTGTCAGTGTAATGTTCTTTGGTTTACTCATTCTGCCGTTTTTTTACAGCGTGGTCACATCGGGAGAAACCGAGGCTAGTGAAGATCCTGATTTTAGAGAAGTTGCCGCTGGACAACTATAAATTGCTGAAGTACATCATACAATTCCTGTGGAAGGTAATTAAAATTTACACAAAAAGTTACCCTTGCCCTTAAAACGGTTACGTATTACAAACTCCAAAGTTTACATTATCAAACTACTAAAAACTATTCACGGCAAGCAAATCAAACATAGAACGTAAAACCAATCCTTAGAACATTATGCGCTGCACCATTTATTATGATTATTATTAGTTACCAGTGAAGTATTACCAATATCAATATAATATCAAAGGTCTAATTCAATTATTTTGTAATTACGCCCAACCCTACAGAGGAGCGACTTTATCAAAGGCGCGCGACGGACTTAGTAATGCGGACTCTCGCGTCGCGGACTTAAGGTGCATAATGTTTTAAAACAAGCGCAGCGAGAAACGGTAGGCTATTATAGCCAGGGTCACGTTCGACGCGTTCAAAGTAATTTGAACGTTAGTTGCGTGGTCGCTAGATTGAAATTCGCACGTTTGCTATCAAAGAGTGCGCCTTCTGTACCTAGTACTATTATTTATTCTGTGACCATGGTACACTAGGAACGATGAAATACACAAATACCTAGAAATGTACACCGTTGCTCAGGAAGCCCAACGCTCCAAATCAAAAAACAAGGCACGCCTCGCACGGCACCCAAACCCACTGGCCAACACACTTATAGACATATTATTTATTTGACAGAACACAATACAACACAACAAACAATAAGAAAAATAACAGTAAAACAGAAAAACAAACTGAGCACGTAGATATAAATAAAGACCACCATTCCTATTCCTTGTTCAGCCATATCCTTGTTCGGCCACTTCACCATTCGTCCAATTTTTATTTTCATATATTTCCTTGTAAATAAATTTACTTGAAAGTCCACTTTCAATATTTCTTTGTAAGGCCATTTATCTAATTGGCCACTTCCATTTACTTAGTATTAAAATGAACCATTTTGGCACATAATCAACTTTACCAAAAAGACCACTACTAAAACGGCCAACAGAATTAGTGTTAGTGCAGATTATTAAAACTCGGTATTGGGCATAGGTAATATTAAAATTGAAAATACACCTAAGGAGTTTCTATCTTGTTCCTACTACAATTACAATCTTACTTTTTATAATATGATGTTCAGAAGGAATTTAAATGTGACATTATGCAAATCGGATACAATAATATACAATTTACATGGCTGTTCGAGGAAACGGTCAGTTGTTTTGGTGGCCGTTCGGGTATGTGGCCCTTCGAGGAAACGGTCAGTTCTGGTGGTCGTTCGAGGATGTGGCCCTTCGAGGAAATGGTCGATAAATGATCTGGACGTTGAGGGAAGTAGGCGTTCGCGGAATTGGACGTTCGGTGCCGGATTGATTTTCCCGCGGTAAAACTTAGCCTATATTCTTCCGCAAGGTCTATTCTTTCTTTGTGCCAACTCCGCACGCTTTAAAAAGTTTTCCCATGGGATGAGAAATTTTCCCGCGGTAAATTGTAGCCTATGTTCTTTCCCAAGGTCTATTCTATCTTTGTTCCAAGTTTCACCAAAATCGGTTCAGTAGTTTCGGAGCCTATTCAATTATAAGGAATATTTTTGGTATTTTTTTTACACCTTGGGTTACATACATTATTGAAGTTTAAGAACGGATCCCTAATTTTTTTGAAAATAAAATATAACCTAATTACTCAGGGTGAATGTAGTATTCCAACAGTGAAAGAATTTTTGAAATCGGTTCAGTAGTTTCGGAGCCTATTCGATGCAAACAAACAAACAAAAAACAAACAAACAATCAAACCTTTCCTCTTTATAATATTAGTATAGATAAAAGAAATAAGATATAAAATAAAAGAAGAACACGATAAACATAAAAAAAAGAAAATAAATACATGACCGATCAATGTTGTGCTGTAGTGCGACGTCAAACAGGGCAGGGTCTCAGCATGTGCTGTGACCAGGGCCACAGCGCTGGTTTTCAGACCAGCCCTCGTATTGCCCGTACGCTAGACATAGCCGCACACTGTACTCACTTCGAACACGGGTAATGAAAAAAATAAAATAAAAAAAAACATCAAACAAAATAAATAACAAGCTTATAACAAGCACAACTACCAAATGACTGAAGCGTACGAGTGTAAGTCTTGCTGATTGAGGGAGAGGTGTCGCAATGGCCTAGTCTCTCGAAACGACATTCTCTTAGACCAAATCTGCTTATGGTCTTGCGACCGCTCGCAGATCATTAACAATATGAACAAAAAAAAATCTAAGGTCGCTTTTTAATAAATAACCGATCGTACTAGTACGGCTTGTTAACCTGAATTACGGTCCCATCTGGCAGAAAGCATGAAACTTAGCATACATGTAGCTTTTATATATGTGCTTCAATGTCGATATGGAAACACGCTGAGAAATGATTACCCCCCCCTTTTTCCCTCATTTTACCTCCCTCATTTTGGTTTTTTTCATTTTCTACAAAAACGGTAGGACTGATGAGTTTACTTTTCAAGAACCAAATAGTTGTCGATAAATTACCTACAAAATGATACTACATTTTATAGTGCTAAGATTAATATATTTCTATATACAGCCATCAACGTATTATGAAATTTTAAAAACAGGCACACTTTTTTCTTCCTTACTTCATTTATAGGAAAACGACAAGAGTGGTGATAAAATGGACTAAAGAAGTCAACTACCTTATACATTAAGCTAAAAAATTACATTTATTTCATAGTCGTAAAGGCATTACTTCTAGAGTTACAGCTCACCGCGTCTGACTCAAGTACTCTTTTTTTTACCTTTTTAGAATACATCTTTCTGTTAACTTTGTTTAGCGTAGATTAGATTTTTCCAATTAGAAATAAAACAGTCCATGTACTAATCCAGGCCACAGTCTATTTACATGTAAAACTAGCTGTCTGCCCGCGGCTACGCTTGCGTTGTGTTTCGACATTTCCGTATTAATTTTTAACTATCCCACTTTTTTCCGTGATTTTAAAGTATCCAACATGTTGACCGAGTATATAAGGTACCACCATGCAAAATTTCGTTTCAATCGGTCTAACAGTTTCGGAGATAAGCCCGTAGAATATACTGCGCCGTATGAGTTACTAAAGTTTTTTAACTATCCCACGGGAACATTTTAATTTTCTGGGATTAAAAGTATCTAAGATGTTGACCGGGATATAAGGTACCACTATACAAAATTTCATTCAAATCGGTCGAATAGTTTCGGAGATTAGCCCGTGCAAAGAAAAATAAAAAAAAATCTATAAAATCTGTACATAGAAAAAAAATGCTATAAACCTATTCAAGGGGATGTAAGAAGCGATATAGTACATACCCAGATTTTTTTTTAAATATTTTTGTTTCTCTGTTTGTCTGTTTGTACGGGCTAATCTCCGAAACTATTCGACCGATTTCAATGAAATTTTGTATAGTGGTACCTTATATCCCGGTCAACATCTTAGAAACTTTTAATCCCAGAAAATTAAAAAGTTCCCGTGGGATAGTTAAAAAACTTTAGTAACTCATACGGCGCAGTACATTCTACGGGCTTATCTCCGAAACTGTTAGACCGATTGAAATGAAATTTTGCATGGTGGTACCTTATATACTCGGTCAACATGTTGGATACTTTAAAATCACGGAAAAAAGTGGGATAGTTAAAAATTAATACGGAAATGTCGAAACACAACGCAAGCGTAGCCGCGGGCAGAAAGCTAGTTTTACATGTAAATAGACTGTGGCCTGGATTAGTACATGGACTGTTTTATTTCTAATTGGAAAATCTGAATCTAATCTACGCTAAACAAAGTTAACAGAAAGATGTATTCTAAAAAGGTAAAAATTAAAAATTAAATTAAAAAATCTAAAAACCCGACTGCTTCAAAAGCGAACTAAAAAGATGAAAACAAGATGATGTAGGAACATAGTAGCATGTATAATTGAAATCCTCTTTTTCTATAAATTGAAATAGTCATTATTGCAGTCGGAGGCATATTATTCATATTTTACTTGCTGAGACTCCTGCTACATTTATGCCTCCGACTGCAATAATGACTATTTCAATTTATAGAAAAAGAGGATTTCAATTATACATGCTACTATGACCTTCGTGTTGCCAGTTGCCCTCTCTGTATTTCCAGTCGCTCACTTGGTAATGTAGTCGCTCACTTGGTAATTTAGTCGCTCACTTAGTAATTTAGTCGTTCACTTGGTAATTTTAATATCTGAAATGGATTATTCACTATGCACTTTTTGTAAGCTCGTTCTGGATTTTATTATTAATCAATATTCGTCGTTAATTTAGTTAATTTTTCGCTTATTCAAATTCATGCCGCTCAAGTTATTAAAATAGTATGTCATCATCAGTCGCAAAGTTGTTTTTTTATTCGCTCGTTTTATAATTCCCCTTTACCAAATGTTTATCTAAGCACACCCGACGCCATGACACTGCGAGCGAGCTGTTTTCGCGCCCTATTGAAAAAATATAGTAAATATAATAGTTAAATAATAAAACAAAACCTAGCCTATAACCATCGCTCGGTTCAGACGAATCGATAGACACCTCATTTTTTAAAATCCGTTCAGCCGTTTGGATGATTCGAGGGTATAAAGAATCCCACATACATACATACATACATACATACATACATACATACATACACAGATACGCGTGAAAAACATAACCCTTCCTTTGCAGTCGGGTAAAAAGAGTACTTGAGTCAGACGCGGTGAGCTGTAACTCTAGAAGTAATGCCTTTACGACTATGAAGTAAATGTCATTTTTTAGCTTAATGTATAAAGTAGTTGACTTCTTTAGTCCATTTTATCACCACTCTTGTCGTTTTCCTATAAATGAAGTAAGGAAGAAAAAAGTGTGCCTGTTTTTAAAATTTCATAAAACGTTGATGGCTGTATATAGAAATATATTAATCTTAGCAGTATAAAATGTAGTATCGTTTAGTAGGCAATTTATCGGCGATGATTTGATCTCTGAAAAGTAAACTCCTCAGTCGTACTGTTTTAGTATAAAATTCAAAAAACCAGAATGAGGGAGATAAAAGGGGGGGGAAAGGGGGGAAACAATAATTTATCGAAGTGTTTCCATATCGATATTGAAGCACATATATGTCAGCTACATTCATGCCAAGTTTCGTACTTTCTGCCAGATGGGACCGATATCCTTATATTTTTTAGCTAGCAAGCCGTACTATACTTTGATATGACATCATAACTGTTTGACAGTTATATTATGCTTTATGGGCTGATTTGACTAATCAGTTATGATACGTATTTCAGGTACAAGACAGGAGTTGCTTGAATAAGATGACAAGCAGTAATCTGGCTGTGGTCTTCGGGCCGAATCTCGCCTGGCCACCTAACGGTCAGATGTCGCTACAAGCCATCGCCCCGATCAACGCGTTCACGGACTACCTACTCCAGAATCAAGAATCCATATTCATCATATAAGGACCTTCCTTACAAGTAAGGAAAATAAAACTCCTTACAAGTAAGGAAATATTTAAGAAATCGATGTCAGTGTACAGAAAATGTAAATGTATTATTTTTTTTAACTTTCAAAACATCATACGAAATTTCTTTTAGAAAACGGTTAGATTTTGACGTTTCTCATTCTTATTCTCCTTTGCTCTGACTATTTGAAAAAAATTAAAAAGTTGTATATTAACGAAATTTTTCAAAGCGGAATCAGAGCAGCTTTTTTCAATAGATGCGAAGTGCAAGAAATATAATAATTATGTAAGAAATAGCTTAAAAAAATATTGGGCCACGATGCTAAAATATACGAAAGACGCGAAAACTTACGTCCGTCGTCCGTGTTTCAACTCCATAATTGTCGTCCAACATCTTCCGTAATATCAATCAAGTAGTATTTATTGTACATTATTTTTAAAATAATGATGGTTTAATCGTCATTCTATAAGCGAAACTAGAGGGTTCTTTAAGTGTACGGTGATGAAAATATGCATAGTGTGGTGATTATGAAACTCCAAGCTAGTAAATTTTAATAATACACTAGTGTGACCTATTATGAGTCAGTATCGGAAACTCAGAAATTAGACATTTGATCTATAAGAGTTAGGTTCTATAAAAGGTAGTTAACTGTACTATAATAAGAACTAAATCGCCCTGTACCCTACTGCCAGACAAAGTTAAGACAGGTACTGGTAGCAATTTGATAAAAGTATTAAAGTTGGACGTAGCTACACTTCAATGTTCTAAACTCAAAAAATGGAATCGAGACAAATGCAATTAAGAGGATTCTTTTGTTTGTTGCCCAAGATAACCGTTAAGTTTCGGGAAGCCCAACCTACAAGTTCTTCTGTAACTGGTCCTTTTAAGATCAACAATAAAGAGATAAATTATTTTTTAATACTTAAATCAAACACCGCGGCACATTCTCTTTGCTATAAGAAACGACGAGGATACACCCCGTTCTGTTGCCCAAGAATACCGTTAAACCTTTACAAGGCAGTATCAACTATAATTGCCACCTTAATTTTATCCTTATATACTCTAAACATAAAGTGGAAAACGAATGAATTTTATAAAGTTGTTTTGCCTTATAAAGGGTTAAGAAGCCCCAGGCCAAGAAAAAAATAACCTTCACGAACTTCTGTAGTAGCAGGTCCTTCTAAAAATATCTTATTATTTAATAATAAAGTCAGAATCATGATTCAGCGATGTCCAAAACCCAGGAAAAGCACTCTTACTTAGCAACTTGTTACAAGATTTGCTTCTCACCTCAATATCGAGAGCGAGATTTCAATAATTTCCTTCCTTTGATTTTCCTTCGTGACTTGAGGAAAGACGAGGATTTCAACCAGTTGTTGAAGGACGCAGTGATATTTGACGGGGTGGCGTGTTGACTAGGAAAATCCAAGCAATCCTCTAGTCTAGGACCTCCTGTACCTGGTCCTTCTAAGTAATCGAACATAAATAAATAACTTATTATTAGTTAGTAGTTGTCCGCCCGCGGCTATGCCCGCGTTGTTTTTTTACTTTTCCATGCACAGTTTCCCGTAGAAATTAAATATTTTACCGTGGTAAAAAGTATCTAAGGTATTGAATGGGGATATAAAGTACCACCACGCAAAATCTCATTCAAAGATATTGATGTTTAGTGTCTCTAACCCCCGGCGAAAGAGAGGGGTGTTATAAGTTTGACGTGTTTGTCTGTCTGTCTTTCTAGTTGTTGGCCTTTCAAGTAGATCCTTATCTAGTAACGATTTTGTGTCGGGGGTCATTAAACATTTTTATTCAATGTTCCGTGCACAATTATGAGTAAATAGTAAAATAGCATTTTAATATAACTTGTAAACAAATCACTCTTTATTATTTATTTCAATAATAAAAAAAAACAGACTAAAAATATTGCTTCGTATTTTTTGGGTTTGGCATAGTGTACTATGTCCCATTATGAAAGGAATTTTATTATGAATAAAATTGATTGGAGCATGCTATAGTGATGATCGTTTTTGAAAGAATCGGTCGTCGTTCTTTTTTTTTTAATATTTCGCCATTTTGATATGCGTGCGAACAATTTCTGTTTTATCTATAAGGGTGCCCCTTAAATTGCATAACATAAATATCCCTATTATGAAAATCCATAACAGACTTGCCATAACTTTAAATAGTATAACAATTAAAATTCATAAGTGTATAATCTTTCAAAATCATAAATTTAAGATATTTTGGTAAAAAAAAAGATAAGAGTAACAGCATTTTTGATGATAAAATAATAATTTAACATATGTTTACTATATTTGTCAAATTTATATTTCTTATTTATTATACATACTGACAGTATTCATATTAAAGTTAGGGCTTTTAAATATATGTATTTCAAAATTATGGATTTTAATCGTTATGACATTTATCGATTATGGATTTCCGATATATACATTTTCAATTATGGGTTTTAATATAGACCCTATCTATAAATATAAAAATGAATCTCTAAATGTGTTGCTAAGCGCAAATCTCGAGAACACCTGAATCGATTTCACTAATTCTCTTTTTAGAATATTTCTTGAAGTACAAGGATAAAGATGAAGATGAGATTTGTTTTTTCTTTCATACACGTATTATATCAGTGTTTTTCTCTGAAATTTGATAAAAAAAGGACTGATAGAAACTAATGGATCTGATTGTATGGGTTTTGAGATTCTTCATTGTAGGTATATCTTATTTCATTTGTATATCTATGAATTTCATTTACATACTGTTATGTAATAGTAAAAGAGGTTTAGATTGGTTGCAAACTGAGTTTGTATGAGATGTTTACCAGACCAAACCACTCATACATTGCAAGTATGGAAAGTTTTTACTTTCTGTGGCTGGCATCCCCATGACTCGGAGATTCATACAGGTGTGTGACCTCTTTTACTGATTTTTTGATAACACCACAAAATTATTAGTATAAATCGTAAAAAAAATATTGATAGTTTAGCTAGCGATTCGATCGATTTTTATTTTATTAAATAATTTATTTATTATACATTCTAAAAGTTATTGTTCCAATGCAAACCTAAAGTACAACGTGCATGTGAATATAGTACTCGTATTTAGTTACGTCATCGTAATAATTTTGACCGTATGCATAGGTATGAACAGGATAGCAGGTCATAATAGTATACCAAGCAAGCGCCTAGCAAACGAGCTGCTGTGCTGAAATAGAAGATAATAAGTTTCGCTTTTAGGCAGGTATTTCACGGGAGTCAAAAAACAAAAGGGACGCAGTTATGCGTTAGAATGAGATACAAATAAACCGCGCTCACTCTTGCGCATGACTGCGTTCCTTTTTGTCTTTTGTCTTTTGAATCCTTTGATATACCTGCCTTAGCGTCATACGTAAACACAACACCCACCAACTTAGAATTGAAACATGACCGTATCATCTCGGGGTATTCAGTACTGTAACTTATTAGATTAATGGCGGCTGGGAAATTACCTTCTGTACGAACACAATTTGGCTTTTCAGCTTGAACGTGGTCATTTATAGGTACCAAAGACGTTGGAAATGCCGCGCTTCGCTTTTTTCCCCACTTCTCTGATTTATACCTTTCGCTGATGACAGTGATTGATGACGTAACCACGTTTCAGCGTTACGTTACTTAAGAGATGCTTATCTTGTCAGACCATGATCTTAGTCACAGAAGCATGGTAATACTTTCGTACAGAAGGGAATCACCTCCCCTCTCCTTGTGCGTTTCCCGCCCGAGTATTTTTAACGTAACGTAACCTTTTTCCAGCGAATGCTGCTGATTTTGCTAGCTCTTTGCTTATTCTACGAACTTGGGACCATACCAGGCGCGATACGGTGACGATCCTTATCCAAGTTGATGTTATATATGACATAATGTGTGATATACTACAGCAGGCTTACTACGTAACGCTCGAAAATCCTCTAAACGCGACATAAGGGTCATAGTACTCGTAGTTCAGCCTCCGTGGTCGAGTGGTCAAAATCTCGCCTGACATTACGGAGGTTCCGGGTTCGAATCCCGGGACTAGTCGAACAAATATTACTTTGTGAGAATTTCCTCAGTTTGGTTAGAACATTGCAGGCTGATCAGATCACCTGATTGTCCGAAAAGAAAGATGCTTCGGAAGGCAGACGAAACTGTTAGTCCCGGCTAATATCTACGGATGTAGTCGTTATAGGAGCCATGTCGGAAGCCTAAGGCGGTTCTATAATTCCGACACCAGGGTTTGTGAGGTAGGTTAACCTCGAAACCCACACGAAAAAAAAAAGCAAGATCGGTCATTATGTCGCGTTGACAGCTTCTCGCGCTTTACTTTAGTAAGCATTATCTTAATATACTGCTCGCCTGGCTAAATGAAAATTACATGCAATTAAATGCGATAATTCTTGTTGTGTAACTTATCGCTTTAAATTTTGTGGTCACAACGAAGAATTACAATTACATACTTATTTTTTTAATAATAATAATATGAATGATTAGACCATCTTAGAGAATATTAATTGGACAAGATGAAATTTTGAACATTATATATATATATTATACACTAACGGTATAATAATGTGCTTAAACTGAAATAATAGTAGTAACACTAGACTGAAGAATTGATAAAATAGATATGTTAATTAAAGCCAAGGTTACATTTTGTTTACGTGTAAACTGAACCTAGGTCACAGGTTGATCGAATCCAGACCATTGCAGTGTAAGCATGTGTATGCAAGTGCATTGCTGATTTATATTATTACATAATAAAAAATGTATATGTTACAGGAAATGTATGAAATCCAGGAATTGTATACAATTCCTAGGAAATGTATACAATTCCGAAGCTCGGTAGGAAATGTATGAAATAATGTTTCAAAACTCATTTAATACACACATATCCTAGGAAATGTATGAATTTCCTAGGAATTGTATAAAATTCCGAACTTGTACTAGGAAATGTATAAAACCAATGATTTCTGTGAATAAAATGAACAAAGCTCCCTGTTTAATTAAGGATCAGAGTTATCTGTGAATATTATAAATGAAACACTTTGTTAAACTGACGAGTGGATTTTTTTCCAAATAAAAATATAATATCTTTATAAGGTTTTTTCATAATTAAACTTTAAAAATCTGCTATTTATTATTTTTTACAGCGTATCTAGCGCAAAAACTATAAATAAAGCTTGTAAAGGTCAAACTTTAATTTGACAAGTCAACAGTTTTTCATTTACGCCACAATATAAAAGCAAAGACCTTTTTTAAAATTATGAAAAGTGAGCCACCCAAGTAAAATAAATATAAAATATATATTATAGGGTTTATTAGTAATTACACTCTAAAATTTAACTATTTATTCTTATTTATGACTGGTATATAAGCACTAAATGTTTAAGCAGCACTAGCGCAAGCGTTCACCTGATCGGGTGGGATGCAGTGGGATATCGAGCGGTGAACTCTTTTTGGTGCGGGGACGTAAAATTCCCTTCTATAAGAGTAGTACTATTATATACTTCTGTTGCAATAGCCTCCCCTCGCTCCGCTTTCCCCGCTTACTCATTTACATCTTGAATGTATTACATTTCCGATCGCTATTTAGGAAATGAATACATTTCCTAGGAAATGTGTCTAATATCATTTACTTCATACATTTCCGGGCGATTTTAGGCATTGTATACATTTCCTAGGAATTGTATACAATGACACATTTCCTAGGAATTGTATACAATGACGGATTTCATACATTTCCGTTAACATATACATATATAAACGTAATTTAAATCGCACTAACAATTCACTCGCAGTTCTGCCGTAATCATTATTTTCTACCATAAGTACGGAAGTTAGCCGTGCACGTAACATATTAAAAAAATATGAAAGAGAATCACAACTTCTTTTTGTGCACTGCTATAATCCGAATCTGAATGCTGTAGACCAATCTATCTGTTCTGTGCAAACCTTTAATTTTGGTATTAAATACTGTTTGTATGTACTGTGCATAAGTTGTCTGTAATGAGACAAAATAAATATAATTATTAATATTAGGTTACGAATACTTATACATGTATACCAAAAATAACAAAGAATAGAGTTGTAAGAGATATTAGTACCTAATTAGTTGGGATAGAGTCAGAGGTTGGATTTATTTCTATTTCTATAAATTGGGAATAAAATTCTTATAGTGTTTACTGAAGGCGTCAGCCAATAAAAATGTTTCAATTTTATTCCCAATATAAGGGCCTGTTTCACGAAACTTAACTTGATGTATATTATTAGCAAACTAGTTTCAACACGCATATCTAATTATTCCGGCTACGCCAAATACATCGAATTGTACTTGTAAATTGTAAGCTATAATACTTGTAAATACTAAATAGTAAGCTATGCTTCGTGAAACGGGCCCTGAAGTGTCACATCCCGCATTTTGTGTGGAAGCGAAGCGTTTTTCTTTGTATCGGCCAGTAAGTAGAGTTTTTTTTGTTTTATCTTTTGTACTCATATCTTTTTCGAGTTTATGATACCTGTCTGTGTGCTTAAAAAAATACTTTATATAGTTACATTTATCTATTTGTATAATGATTACTGCCAACACTGGCCATTTTTTCAAGCAATTATGGATAGTTCACCGCATGCATTATTTTATAATTTTACTATTTTGTATAGATAAGCATATCAAATATCGCTGTATTTAATTCCTATATTTCTACTGCTGGGTTCTTCCATTAGTTATTCCTTGTGTCTTCCAAACACTTTGCTAATGCTGGCGTTAAATATGCGTATTTATATTTTATGTATTATAATATAACTGCGCATTTTGTCGCGAGTAAAATAACAAATCAATCGAAGGATATTTTTTATTGTCTTTTACAAGTGGAAGACATCCGTGTTACCACAATAAATAAAACAACGTTGAGCGCGTTACAAAAGCAATTCTATAAAAAATCATATAATGTCTCTTTTTGTGTTAAAATCCCTTTAGTTAGGGTAAGGACACATCTGCTGAACGTACGGCGCGGAAAGTTCAGCGCCTGATGTTTTTCGCTTTAACGTATAGTTGGCTAATTAATGCGTCTTATGGTACTGTAAACACACTGCGAGCGTATTCAGCCTAACGTTCCGCGCCGAACCTTTGTCAGAAGTGTCGCAACACTTAGATCTACCTACGAAACTACAGCTTTGAACAATTTATCCTCTCTAACCTCACAAGTCCGGTGAAATCGTTATTGCGACACAAACGTACCTCAATAAAAAGAAAACCTCTAGCCATACTACAGTATACCGAATAGTAGTGCCTACAGAGAGACATAATTCAAATAAACAACAACTCTAGCTCCATTAAAATAAAGTGCAATTCAGATCGCACGGCCTAGCTATAAACTCAAAGTAGCTGCCTCTCTTTCTATCGCATATCGCGCCGAATCGCGCCTCTCTACTAACACCTTTAGTTCCATCTCTACACCTTCCGGGGAGGTGCATTGCATCAGCCGATCATACCTAAACCACGGAGTGAGATACGCCTGGCCGTATTACCAGCAAGCGAGGATACATAAAATAAACTCGATTAATTCAACGTACAGTTTATACAAAATACTTAACAAAAGTGCTATTATTATAACCAGAACCTTTCTTGCAAAGCTTTATTATTTGGTTTCGTCGCAAAATGGCCACCGCGCGTGTTCAGGCGACGAAAGGGCGGTAGCTGGTAATAGTCCGGTCGACAAGTCGCAAGAAGTGGAGTTGGGTAGAAAAAGGTCGGAATTTAATTAAACTTGGAGATGTTGTTCAGGGATGGTTAATTAACATTTTGTCAAGTTTTGGACCTCGACGACCCTGTGCAAAAAGAGGAGGGGGGGGGAGAACTGCAAAAATCTCGACCTTTCGTCAGTTTTTCGTCAATTACCTTTTTTCCTTACATCCTACGACAAAAGCGTTCAGAAACATTTTGTAGTACGTGAAATTATCTACAATTTGAGTACTCACATTGTCTGTATGTCAATTCCTTACTGAGATATGGCGCTTCGCAGAAAATATTTTTTTCCGAAATTCAGTAAAAATACCTACCACCGACAAGGGACGCTGCCAATTACCACTCCCTCCGCACTTACCAGCAAGTACAAGCGTGGTTAGGTAATGAACTTCGCCCATCAGTTTGGGGCTGGAGCCTAACCACGCGAGGGGTACTACCAATCCCCACAACGAAAAATGCTGCGCCAGATAACATCCTCCAAATTGTTTCCTGCAAGTGCAGCAAAGGCTGTAGCACCGGAGCTTGCAGCTGCAAGAAAGCAGGTCTTAGATGCTCAGCTATGTGCAAGTACTGCACAGGCCACTCCTGCGAAAACGCCCCTGCAACTGATTTGAACGAGGAGGACTCGTCAGACATAATCGACGAATACGACGACGGCGAGGACGTCCTTAACAGCCTGATTGTGCAGGAGGACGACGAGCAATTAGAAGCAGAACCAACGGCTAAAAAATCTCGACAGGAACTGTAATGAGTACAAATGCGTACCTACTATGTATGAGAGACCTTTCAACAATATCTCTGTTGCCTCTAGTGTAAACTTTGTCAAAACCTTAATTTTGTTAATATCATTAATTTTGTTTACGAAAGGACTACGTCTTTTTTTACCTACCCTGGAACAATTATGTAGTGGAGGGAAGGAGAGGGAGAGGGAATATCGGTCTAAAAAGTAACTAATGTCAATACCAATATTTATTACCGACATGATATATGGTTGGTATGAAATTACAGTAGAAAATAAGCTTTTGAGAATTGGGGTTAGGTGGGGAAGGGAGGGGGGATTGGGGGGGGGTTCAAAATTAGTTATTCTAACAAGAGACCATAATAACAACAATTATTATTATTAAAATAAGAAATAAGGTTGGTTTCTGCTTTTTTAAAGTATTTTTAGCGAATTTCGGAAAAAAATATTTTCTGCGAAGCGCCATATCTCAGTAAGGAATTGACATACAGACATATGTGAGTACTCAAATTGTAGATAATTTCACGTACTACAAAATGTTTCTGAACGCTTTTGTCGTAGGATGTAAGGAAAAAAGGTAATTGACGAAAAACTGACGAAAGGTCGAGATTTTTGCAGTTCTCCCCCCCCTCCTCTTTTTGCACAGGGTCGTCGAGGTCCAAAACTTGACAAAATGTTAATTAACCATCCCTGAACAACATCTCCAAGTTTCATTAAATTCCGACCTTTTTCTATCTGAAACCACCTGTCGTCTGGCCTATAAGAGGGTGCGGGAATGACGACGGCCGATTAGGACCGGTTTTTTCTCTGCATCTTATTTTGGATAGTGTATTTTGTATGTTCGTTTTACAATTAACTGTATATTCAAGAAAAAAAAAACAAAAATACAAAAATATAACGTATTCAAATAAGATTTTCTGCTTGGAAACCCCATTCCTACGGAGGATGTCGTCATAGTAGAAAATCATCAGGCAGTCAAGATGTATTAACTGAGAAACGTTTAAAATCTTTGGTGGGTGGGGACGATTTTTGCATGGTCCTTTTGTTTTCGCGCCCTTCCGCAAATTAGCGCCAGGGCTGGTTTGGTGCTGCCTGTTACCCGGATTCGCCGTTTAACTTTGTTAAAGAAAAAATGCAGCAATGTGGCAAAACGGGAATCTATAGAAGTTGCAATCCACCTGGCGTCCGGGGTAGAATATTTATGCTGGGAGATGTTGGAGCTGGCGGCTAAAGCTGAAGTTGATAACAAACGCCGCAGGTACCTATTACCTACACCTATTACTTCACACATGTTCGTCAAAACGAAGGCATCAGGCGCTCTAAGCGCAAAACTATTAGCGACAGGGCTGGCTTGGCGCTGCCAGTGACCCGGATTCGCCGTTTGTTAAAGAAAAATTGCAGCAATGTGGCGAGACGGGTATCTGTAGACGCTGCAATCCACCTGGCGGCGGGGTAGAATATCTATGCTGGGAAATGTTGGAGCTGTCATTTATTTCGGTTTAACTGTTCCAGAGATTAGTTAGCGTGTACAAACAGACACAGGCAAATTATTTGTCTTAATGATTCTCCAAAATAATTGTGAAAGCAATAGCTAAATATAACTTGATTATTTAAACCTAACACTCTTTAGTTTATCATCCTCACATATACACTTCCCCTATACCCTTTTATATTATTTCTTCTGGACTTGCCAGTTCAAAATTATTACTTTTTCGTGATGATTATACTCGTTAGTGTGTAATGTTGGTGATTGCCTAAGCGGGAATCATGCACAGATCATCAAGTAGACAAAAACTACTCTTGATTGACTTTCCTTAAAATTATGTTTTTCAACTACTGACACATGTATAGATAAGAAAAGAAGAAAGGGACATTTTGCGAAGAAACGAATTGATAACCTAACCTAAGAATATAATTTATTTCAACGACAGAAAATTAAATAATTTTTGTATTAAATGCATGCGTGAGTGGAGGAAAGAGACAAAAAAGCTGAAAAACAATGTAAACGTCAAATTTTTTATGCCGGTAAAGTAAAAATATTGCCTCAAGGTACTCTTTAAACGACTATAAATTGTATTATTTTACTTGAGCTGATAATGAAGTAGTTTTAAACATGAAATAAACCCCAAATTGAGCGCTGCCGGTATCCGCAAAAAACCCGCCAAGTCCGGTGTAGATTAATATCACAGTACCTAGTTAATATGTCAATTTTGCGACACAACTTAAAAAAAAGGAAAAAAAAAAATTTTTTCTAAACTGAATAGTTTGCGCGAGAGACACTTCCAAAGTGGTAAAATATGTGTGTCCCCCGTAACTTCTAAAAATATATTATGATGTACATTACCATGCAAACTTCCACCGAAAATTGGTATGAACGAGATCTAATAAGTTTTTTTTAATACGTCATAAATCGGTTACCTACCGCAATTTGCCTATCACTATTATTAAAACATCGATCAAAGTTACAACGAACTACAAAAAACTTTTATATTATGTTACTGGCTGCTACGGAACCCTTCATGGGCGAGTCTGCCTCGCACTTGGCCGCTTTTTTTGCAGATTACGCCATTATACGATAGTAGCTTTTAACAAGGTGATCATCATGATAGCAAATATTTTTGCTTAACGATAAATAAATAAAAAATGCTTTGCAAGAAAGGTAGAAGCCATTATAAATACCACCACAAAAAAAAAGTTTTGTCTAATTGTCAAAAAATCTTAGAGAGTAAATGCCACTACTGTAAACACACTCCTTATGTAGCAGCCGCAGGAGGCGGTTGCAGTGGCGGTTATAGCCGCGCGGCGCCTAGCGCCTAGCCGTCAGTCGGACTGGAGCAACCGCAGCGGTCCACCGCATCACAGTGCCTATGGAAACTAGTTTTTCATACATATTGCGGCTGACAGCGACAGCTATGCGGCAAACCGCTTAGTGTGTGCGTTTGGAGCCATATGGATTAGAACATTGCTGGCCGACCGAATGGCGGTCATTTTGTCCTTTTAAAATATGTATAGACCTATCCACTCGCCAATTTATTTGCGGCCAAGCCTGCAACTTCACTTACAAAGTGCAATATATCATATTAACTAGCTTTCCCGCTGCCCGCTTTAACTGTTTTTTTCCCGTGGGAATGCGAAATTTTCCCTTGGTAAAACGTAGTGTCCTTCTCTGTAGTCTATTCTTTATTTGCATCATTAAAATCGGTTCAGTAGTTAAAGAGCCTATTCAATGCTAAGATGCTAAGAAACAAATGAACAAAAAAACAATCAAATCTTTCCTCTTTATAATATTAGCATGGATGACATTTCTTGTATAACTTCTTCCATTTGCAGACATTTGAACACTTATTTGATCAAATGTTTAGACACATGTGAAACTAGGGTCTTTGGCCATTTGGACAGCCAGAACATTCCATTGCTATTGTTTTACACGTGTGTGACTAAGGACGGTAGGTCTATAAGTATAAACTAAGGCTACGAATTCTCGCTTCCATATCATTCCAAAACCTAAGATAATAATTTGCTTTATTATAATAAATATTATTATTATGTGTGTGATGTTTCTAAATTTATCTCGTAGTAAATTTTTATACTTTTATACAACGAACATGTATTCGCTCCTTCCTATTCTCTTACTTTTACAGGGTTGCTTAAACCTTTACAAGGCAGTGGCCACTATATTGCTACCTTAATTTTAATCTTATACCCTCAACATAAAGTCGAAAAGGAATGAATTTTATAAAGTTGTTTTGCCTTATAAAGGGTCCTATTACTTTTCAAGTAGTTGGTTATTTGATAAGTAAAAATAAAATTGTACATGAAAGGATCGGTCTTAATTGCTTGTTTAACCGCAATCTGTTCTGTAAAAGAAAGTTTATTCACAAGTAAAAACACAATTTTCGAGACACGTTTGTCTGATGCGACTTCTATTCAACTTTTTTAACTGTAAGCTTCGTGTTATATTTGCAAAGCGTTCTTACTAGACCTTCCATCCAACTCGTTTGTTCAAGCCAATAATACAAGTGTAAATAATATTATTATTATGTAGAAGATATCTTCTACAAATTACTTTTATTTTTGGTATAGTGAGGCAAGAAATTATATTTGATCCATAGTAACACGGATCAGGTCAGGGTGCTAAGTGCTAACTGCACTTAGTTAACAGCAGCCGTCGCCCGCCACCTGTCTGTCGACTGCTGCAGTTGTCAAAGTGCAGTTCGTCTGTTAGCACCCTTAGATGTATTATGGTCTGGATGGCGCTAAATAAGTGAGTTGACTTGACCAGTCATTTTCTATGAAACTTATATATAACAGACCCCCCACACTGGCTTCTTTCGAGCGTCTTCCCAACGTTGTCGTCGCGCCATTGTCGCCGCCGCGACGCCAGCGCTGCGTTTTTTTGGAACACAATTTTTTTTGCGCGAACACTACTTTTTATTTTTTTACTGGCTTTTGACGTTGTCGGAGTCTGTAAGCCGATCCTTCAATTGCTACTGAGTCATTCAACCACTCTATTAAATGAACTACGTTTTACTATGACTTTTAAACTTTTTAGGTATAGAGAAGATTTTCTTCCTTTTAGTGCATAATTTCCCTAATCTGTTCATCTCTGTGGTTCACCCTGTATACCATATTTTTGTGTAAGTCGGAAAGGGGTATATATAACTTATGTTTAACGATAATAATAAAATATATTGTAACTGAATTAGTGAAACAGTCAAATCATAATATTATATATCTCATTATTTGCTTGTGAAGCAGAAGTCGGGTATGTTTGCGTGTAACTTTTGTATTAAAATAAATAATGGTTTTGAACTTTAATATATTGAAATGTTAACAAAAAATAATTTAGATAATTTCAATAAAATTTGTTTAGTAACATTTTGTTTTATTAATCTCTTGCTAAGCCAAGAGCAGGTAAAGCTGACTGAACACTATAACCACCTATAACCGTTCTTATGTTCGATTAATATGGGACAGAATACCCAGGCGCGTGTTCGCTTCATCTGCTCTTAATCAATTCTGAACCTTACTACCAAATTAAAACAAAAACCTACCAGAAAAATAAAATTCTGCTCTGGGGTATATTTTTATGTTTATAGCAACAATTTCCATTGTGAAATTAGTTCTATTTAAATTCCGGAATAAAGCAAGGATTTTTATTTTTCCGGTCGGCCTTTAGTTGCTTTAGTAGAGGTGGTAAAAGCGCGCTTCGCTTATTTTAAAGGACTTAACTATGAAATCTGTACTTAAGAAGTAGAGTAGGTAGAGCACGTTCATATGTGATGACGGTACCTATTAGACTTTCTGGCTTCTAGAATTTGGACTAATGCGACCCTTCCAAATAACGGGCCATCTCTGTAAGTACGAAGTACGTCCGTCGGACCCTTCACTGGGGTCTATTTTCAAACATTCACGTAGCTGTACACCGTAAAATTTAACTGGTTGCTTATCAGAAATTCGACACTCGCAGCGATAGTGCCAAATCGCAGTGATTAATCGCTGTGTGTGACCGAGGTACTTATATCTGTAGTTAGTTAGCAATGGGAGCCACTCACAACTTCACGTACCTTCCGAAGTACGGAATTACAAGCTGCAGGTGATTTCGACGTATTGATAAGGTGTGTAAGTGTAAGTAATCCTTGGAAAACGTTGATGCATTTTATCCTATAAGTACTGATTTTCACTATTACAAAAATATTATATACTTGCTACCGTACAATCGAAACACGGAGAATGTCCCACGGTAAGTCCTCCCACGTATCGTCGTTGCCGCCGGCTATACCGATAACTACTTACCTACGCGAAGTTTAGAAGAGACGATTGAAATCGTCGCAACCCGAAATCTCCGCGCTGCTAACTGTAAACTAAGACTGCACTTAGTGGCCACATAACCGACTCTACCTAATGTATTCTAGGTCATTCTCAACTATACATACCTACAAGCATCTAGACAATAATAGCCTGTTTGTTAGTTAGGTAAAGGTAAGTAAGTAGGTGATCGATTTATTGTGCGCACATCTCACCAAGTACCTATCACATGTGTACAAACCTATCACCTAAAAAAACTCTCATACACTACAATACAATCATAACTAGCGGGGTGGCTGGATATTATTGGGGTCAAAGAAAGTAAACGCTTCTCGCGGATGTACGAATTTCGACACGACGTTGTTGCTGCAGGCAGGTAGGTATATTGATATTAAAGTATATTGCTCTGCAATAAAAGAGCACATTTCATAACAATCAATAAAAGTTAGGTATCTACATATATTACTATCTCATCTCATATTGTAATCGCCATAATACAAAACTCTCCCCATCGAATAATGAACATGAATCATTCAAATTCAGTTCAAGATTCTTTGCATTCCTTCTCGACGCGACGACGACGACGAGAGGTTGCGTTGATTCATCCGAAAGTAAAATCATGCCACGATCATGCTGTCTCTTTTATATCCATTACATTCTGCTATGTTTATCTGTGTTCTTACCAGGTACGTACTGAGAGAGATTTTTAATGCATATAAATAGTTGCAAGCCTCAAAGAAATCTACTCGACACATAGTCGTAGGTAGCGCTACTCCATATAAAAATACACTAGTGGCTCTGTGAGTTGTACGTAGACTTCGAAAATAATAAAATAACAATCAATATTATCAGGAAATGCGGGTTCAATTCCCTGCCTAAGCTTAATTATTTTAACTTTTTGCTTTATAAATTATAAACAATATTTTCAAATAATAATTGATACTCCTCTTTCTTGAAAGATTTGAAGAAAAGTCTTTCATTCAACTCAGGTACCTAGTAAAAAATACCTTTTAAATAATATAATATGAAAAATCCTTTTAGTAAATTTTCTAGAGAATTGGTTGATAAAGACTTATTGTACCTGTACAGATAATCTATTTCACGAAGTCCGTTTGGCTCTGGTTGTAGTAGTGACGTAGACAAGCGCGCTTGTATGGCTTAGCGTGGGGAACGAATTATGATTCAATTATGGTAGAGGAATATAGTTCCAATATATTTTTTGTGTTCCTGATTACTGAAATATTTATAAAAACGAAGGAAAAACAAAAGGAAGTACGTATATAAAATTAATTCACTGGTATCAGAATAATTTTGTACTTTATAATCGCCAGCTGATAAGTTGGCCTTTTAAATAAAAAAAGCATATTCAATATACCTTTGCTCCCGCGTGCACTAATAATACGAGTATAAAGCGAGTGCCTGTGCTATTTTTTAAATGGTGATGATACGATTTTCAAATTGCCCATACATAGATTTGTATTTGAGTGAAGAAAAAAGGCAAAAGGGGGTGAGGTACGCAGATAACTTGACACCTTGGCGAAACCATCTGAAAGAAAGGTAGGTAGCAGCAGTGGTATTGAAAATATACTCGACCAGACTCTATCTATATGTATGAACAAAAACATAATTACTCCTAATTTGCCACCCCCTAAAATCTGCCGCCCTGGGCTTCAGCCTACTCAGACTGTTGGTAAATACGCCACTGGGAAATAATTTGGTGCGAACAGAAAACTCACCTAGCGACATCGATCGCGTCTCGATGTGTCCGTATGTAGGTATATAAAGTAGGTACTTTGTGATCATGGTCCAAGAAAACAAGACCTAACCGTTAGACCATGTGACTGACACGAGCCTACATCATTTTGCGCTGTTCATCCTT